>OMPB01118938.1:0-11111 GCA_900312615.1 Stylephorus chordatus | reverse complement strand
TTTATAACTAATATATATATATATTCATTCATGTTTTTACTGTTGTATTCATATTTTCATCTCATTTTGCACTTTTCTGTTACTTGCACTTCTGGTTAGATGCTGACTGCATTTCATTGTCTAAGTACTTGTACTCTATGCAATGACAATAAAGTTGACTCTAATCTCTAATCTACTGCATGGGACAATAGTGAGACTACAGAAATGTCAAAAACCACCCCAAACATCCTGACTGTGGTTTCTCTTGCTGTTAAGGTTGCCATGATACTGAATATATATTCTTCAAAAAAACTGCTTCGGTCTATTCTTTATCAATTCTGAATAAATTATATTTACAAAATGCTAATTATTCACAGAAATCAAGAACTGACAGACAGAAAGGTGCTGCCTTCTTTGACAAATGAAAAATAATCCAGAAAATCCAATGAAAATGGTTTGTGAGATAATGAGACTGATCGTCAACCAGATAAGGGGGAAGGGATGAGTAGACAAAATTACCTGAAATATGTATAACCTCCCTGTCTTTTCCATTGCTTCTCTTGGTAGATGATTCTTTTGGGAACCTTTAATTGAGTTTCTTCTTTGGAAGCAAATACAAAAACATTATTTCTTCCCTTTTCATCAGAACAGTTCCCCTGATTAAAAAATCAGGGGAAAATGAAGCCTGGAGTGGACAAGCTCACTTGATTGGTGGGCACAAAGGACACAGTTATGCTAATAATCTGTCTTGACACCTCCTTTCATGTCTGTTTATATTATTGTTTTAAAACTAACTTTTAACTAAGTTCCTGCATTGGACTTTGACCTTTTTACTGTGTAGCTCATGCTGTTTGGATGTTTGTATGTATATGTATTGTAATGTTGTATATTTTCATGTATGTGTATATATGTGTATTGTAGTGTTGTATATTTTTATGTGGACCCCAGGAAGACTAGCAACCTGCTTTGGAAGCTAATGGGGATCCAAATAAAGAATAAAGAATAAAGAAAGAATGCTCCATCAGACAATATGAACAGGAAGTGGACACGTGCTCTCTTGACCAACCAAGGGTGGTGATGCAGACCCCTTCATAATCCCTCAAACCGTAATTGAAGCAGTTTGAATAGGCTTGTTTCTTAAACCTGTTTTATTTGTTTTTATACGTACAGATTAATTGGCATATTCCAAGTTCACTAACGTGTTTTGTTTTGGAATGTTGATCCTAGAAGTAACCAAGAACACTCACAAAAACACTTGCATAAACAACACTCTGGCATGAGTACTGCTTTATAGTAGTAAAACACAGATGGATTAATATTTGTGCATGTGTGTGTGTGTGTGTGTGTGTGTGTGTGTGTGTGTGTGTGTGTGTGTGTGTGTGTGTGTGTGTGTAAATTCATCTTTGTTTCTGCATGCAGATATGCATGCTTGTTTGTGGGGAAAAAGGAGAAAACTGGACAAAAAGAGTAATACAGAAAGATTGCAAGAGAGACAAAAGACAGAGACAGAGACCAAAGGTTCAAACGTTCAAAGATTCAAGATTCAAAGGGTTTGATTTGTCACATGCATGTACACGTGCATGTATATGTGCATGCAGTGAAATGCTGGTGCGACAAACTCCTTTCAGGCTGTGCATTGTAATGCTTCCAAAAACAATATACAGAGAAATAAGAATAAAAATAGAAAAAGATAAGAATAATAATATACAGCAATAATAAGAATATACAGCAATATTTAAAAAAAAAAGATTAATAAGACTAAAAGAAGAGCCCTAGGAACATTTAAGTGAAAAAGTAATTCAAAGTAAGAGCAGTATAGAAAATGGACCAGAATGATTATAGCCTATATTATATACAAAATAAATAATTGATGGAGAACTCTAGTACCATTAGGGTGTGCAGTGTACATACTGTATAACATCAATACAGGATTGTGCGGAAATTACTTAAGGTGCATGAGTTATTGAAAGCAGAAATTTGTGTGTGTGTGTGTGTGTGTGTGTGTGTGTGTGCGCAGTTAATTAAAAACAAAAATTGTGCAAAAAGGTGTAATCCAGTAACCAGCGGCGTTCACTCTATTCCAGGAAAGATTGTTTTGGCAGTGTTGTTAAGGTTCCAAGCACTGATGGCCTGAGGGAAGAATCTCCTCCTAAGTCTCTCAGTTTTGGTCTTGTGGCTGCGTAGGCATCTGCCTGACCGCAGCGTCTCAAACAGTCTGTTGTTAGGGGTGAAAAGAATCCTTCATAATCCTCTTTGCTCTGTGTAGGCACCTCCTGGGGTGCGAGTCCCGCAGAGTGGGGAGTGTGGTCCCTATGTCCCTATCCGACCGCATCGCCTTCTGCACGGCTCTCCGGTCCAGAGAGGAACAGTTCCCGTGCCGTACGGCGATGTTCCCCATCAAGATGCTCTCGGTGGTCGCAGCGTACTGTAGAAGGTTTCCAAGCTTCTGGGAGACTGAACTTCCTCAGCTGTCTGCGGTGATACATGCGCTGCCTCGCCTTTCTCCACAGTGTCGATGCGCAGAGTCTATATCAGGTCCTCGGTGATGTGGACACCGAGGTGCTTTAAGTTGCTCACCCTCTCCACCGGTGTCCTGTTGATCTGGAGGGGGTTGTAGGCCCTCGGCCCATTCTCCTTGCAGAAGTCTACCACCATCTCCTTGGTTTTGCTGACATTCAGGAAGAGGTGGTTGTCCTTCCTGACACCACTGTCACAGTGGTGTCAGGTGTGTCACGGGTCTGCCACCCCCTGCAGGTAGGCCTTCTCGTCATTGTAGGTGATCAGGCCTACCAGCACCGTGTCGTCAGCAAACTTGACAATGTTGTTGGGAGTCGAACCTGGCCACACAGTCATGAGGGCTCAGCACACACCCCTGGGGGGCTCCCGTGTTGAGGATGAGGGGATTTAAGGTGTGCTTACCCACCCTGACCACCTGGGGTCTGGCGGTAAGGAAATCTAAGATCCAGGCACAAGATCCTAAGTCAGTCCATTTTACAGCCAGTCTGGAAGGGACTATTGTATTGAAAGCTTAGCTGACAATGGTGGGGGACCTTTGGATTTACCGGACTCCTTTGTCCCATCCATGTCCATAGAAGTTTTCGGCTGGTTGATCTGGTCTGGTCTGATCCGGTCCTGCGGGGGTTGGCCATGTTTCGGTCAGACAGAAGATATTACGGTCCTGCACGTCCCAATGGAATCGGATCCTCGCCCTGATATCAACCAGCTTGTTCTCCAAGAATTGGACGTTTGCAAGCAGGATACTGGGAAAAGGTGGTTGTTGTTGTTGTTATTGTGGACTCGTGGGATCTCAGCCAGCCACGATGAAGTGGTGAGTAAAGAGACATAAAAACAATTCCTTGCATGTCTATGTATGTCTATGTCTAAAAGTGTACCACGGTCATACACTACCAGTGGTGATGATAACAAAGTAAAAGGATTAAAAAAAAATTTAAAAAAGATAAATAGCGATAAAAAAGGCTTAGTCTTAGGGGACTGAAAACTCCAGCGCATCTTACCATCTTACCAGGATCAGATGCTATTGAGGTAGGAGATCTTCTACTCGTTAAAGCTATTGATGTTCAAAATAAGAGGGAGCTTATTTTGAACATCAATTTACTTTAATTCAAAACCATTATATTTGTTTGCTTTGTCTCGCAAAACTGTGGCAGAACTGTTGCCACAGCACATAATTCCAATGTAATTACTAATTGTAAGAGAGAAAAAGAAAACACTGAATAGATTGTCTGCAGCATCAGCTAACATATCCATCTATGTTACGGGTCAGCAGAGAGAGGTTGAACGTGCACGAGCAGAATAGCACTGTCGATTGTACTAGCATGCATGGGTGATAACAAAATGACAGGCCCAACTCTCAATAGGTCTCATTAGACCAGTCATAACATTGCAACAGCACAATACATGGTTATACTTTTTTTTTGTTTCTTTTTTTTTTATTCCTTCTCTCTCCTAGAACCACATCTCTAGCCAAGAGTCATACATCACCCATGTGGCTGGCATTGCAGTTTGCTGTTGAAGTAGATCGCCGCTCCCAGCAAGCTGTTGCACTGGAGTAAATGTGGCTGCATAGGTTTGTCCATCTGACATTTTACATGAAATGCATTGGAGTGTAATTGTGCATAAACTAAGCACATACTCAAAGTCAGCTTTACGGAAATGAGTGTGAAATAACAAGATGATCAGTGTAGTGGAGAGAGATGCTGGTTAGTAGATAAAGATCCGCTGCAAGATCCCTAATTTAATAAATGTTATATTATTCAAAATCTAAAAGTCTGAAAGTCGCACTTCTAAGGTTTCTGGCAATGTTTTTGCCACGTGTGTATGACAAAAACAGAGAGAGAATTATAAACCAAAGTCACTTTTTTTTAACTGTAATCTCGCTGGCGAGATTGCGGACTCCAGAGGGTTAATATTCCAAGGGCTTTATCAAGTGTTTTATTTTTGTTATAAGCACATTTAAATGATTTTAGTTATCATGGTCTAAAATGCAGATGTTTCATAATCAGAGACTTTTGTCAACACGTGTGAAATCAAATATTGAAAGGTTTTTTCACACTCGAATGCCAACTTTTTGGCATTTGATCAACAACTTGTTGAGAATTTGTTAATTCAGTCAGATAATTAGAATCCTTGTGTTGCTATACTTTATTTTGTGAAAGGATCCTTGTTTTATGCTTTATAATAATTCATACTGTGAAATTGATTTTATTCATGCAAGTTTTTTTACACACAACACGATGATGCCATGAATAAAATCAGAATTAATTATTCAATAATGTATAATTCTACTTTATTAATATAATAGACAACTAAAGAATGTGCAAAAAGCTGGTTGTCAATTTGAACCACACTCTTAGTTCACTCAATTGCATTCACATTACACAATTAATAACTTAATTAAAACCTCTATAAATATCATGCAGTGTGCAAGTAACTCTAGCTTCTATGATGGCTCCATTTCTTGCTGGTCAAAGACCCTTCCTTTTTTTTACCATTCAATATATTAAGGTGAACCTTGAACCCACAAGCAAATAGCCCCTTGGCCTTGGCTAACTTTGTCTGTGCTCCCCTGCTCCTGTCAGCAGCCTGTGACCTGTTGTGAATCTCCAATCATCGCCTGAAGGAGCTATCATACAAGAGAGCATGCTCTGGATCCAAGAAATGTCTCACTAATGGACCTGGGCTGGCCTCAAGCTTGCCTGAATAAATAGAACTCGCACAATCACAGCACCCTGAGTCCTGACAAGGACTGTTCACGCCGTGGCAGAGTAATCCGGGGGCAAATTGGCCTTTAGTTCTTCTCTTGCCTTGTAAGTATGTCTCTGGAAAGGTCATGTGAGAAATAGCCTTCCTTAGCTAGCGCTATGGGGGTGTTTTTCTCTTTTATAATGCAGGGACATTGTGAGCAGTTTGTTGACATGCATAATACTCAGGGCAATTTAATGACAAAAGCTATTAATGACAAAATCATATACCGTAGTAATTCTAAAAAAAATCTAAAAATGACTTGAATAAGACATTAAGAACCACCTGTCATTGCCAGGGCTCGGTTTGGTTTAAAACAATGGAACCAAAGGAACAGTTGAGTAATTGAATTTATAATGTTCTTTTGTTAACCATCTGGGAATAAAAAGCAGTATTTAAAGGCAATTCAGAACCCAATGATGGGTCTATCAATCAACAGTGTAAGAACATTTCATGAACAAGGACTAGTTATCATACTATTATATCCTATATACAACAGTAATAGGTCATATAAAACCTTTTTCAGTTTGGCTTCCCGTTTATTGAACTATCAAGTCATTTGTTATAGCCATTTTACAGTTTAAAATAAATGTAATCGTGTGGCCTCTGACTTATTAGAATTTCTATATTAATTACAGCAGAAACATGTGGAATTTTGAATATATGGCCACTGTATCTCACCTAGTCATGGCTGCTGATGAGTTAGTCTAGCAGTGTGGGGCGGGTTGAGGCTGTGGGTCAATGCCAATTTTGACCACCTTATCGCTATTCCCTATAACTTTAAGTTGTTTTTTTGACATCATTTGAGTTTAATTGAGGTTGAGGAGTTATGGAACCATTTTTGTCAATGTTTGTAACACCTTTTTTTTGTTCAATAAATGATTCAAAGTGTCAACAAGGTGCAGGAAGTGGAGCTAAAAAAGGAAAGTATTCAGTTTGAGCTGAATACAGCTTCAGGCACTCTTGCACGGAGGAATTGATTTATTATCGAGGCATATCTAGAAAAGGTTAGAAACCTCCCGACCGGTTTCGACCACGCAGGGCCCTGATTAGCTACACTTCCTGCAACTTTGTATAAGCACCCTCCCTTCAAGAGCACCTTGTTTGGCATTATTAGTTTACGAGTAATTACTTTGGCAGCACTCTACCCCATTTTTCATCAAGTGTCAACGAGGTGCGTTTGGAGTGCGTTTTGTAAACCACCACGGACTGCGTTCAAGGCATTGCTACCTTCGGATGCCGTGCCCGTGACATTCTTATAATGGGCATTTATTTGAAATAGAATTAAAGACAATGCATCAAAGGAATTATAATAGTTATTATTATTCCTGTGAAAGAGAAAACATATTCCTTCATCTTGTCACACACAATGACATCTTCAGAAATTGTTACTCATCAAACAAAATCAGTGCGAGCTATTAGAAACAGTCAATCAACGATTCCTATCCTCAACGGTGTATCATTTCCATTTGGCATTTAATCATTACAACGTCTGTACAGCACATTGGATAGAGTGTCATGCTCATTTGGGTACCAGAGAATGTGTGCAAACACAAGGGCTTTGTGAGGATTATGCCAAATCTTCATGGCTCAAATTGGTATCCAAAACGTGGGGTTAGCGACGGAGCGTGATGGTGAACACCCTTGGACCGCAGTGAAAGTCACATACTGGCATTTCTGCCACCATCCCTGTGAGAGAGGAACGGGGGGAATAGAGGAACACATAAAAAGAATGCCATTAGCTTTAATGGGATGGGCGACAGATGTCGAAAAATTGGAACACCTATTGAACTGTTTTACGTAAAATTCCACACTTAAAAACCTAACAAAGAAATTGAATGCTGCTGTGTTATTGTACACTGCTAGTCCAAACACAGTTTGTGTCTCTATCAACCTGTTGTACTGTACCTGCCAGTCATCTGCACCATCTGCTCTGATGGTGTGACTGTGGTTGGCAGGAAAACAGACTCAGCGGTGGATTTTCTATTGAGTCATGGAGCTTGCAGTTTTATTAAAACCAGGCCAATATGGTAACCTTTCACCCCACCCCACCCCACCCCCCCAGCCCTCGCTGAACCTTGTGGTAAATGGTCCTTAGCGTGTCAATTGACAATTTGACAGCAGATATTGATCCTCAATAACAACATGTGTCATCGTGGTGGCTTTCTCAATGTCCCCCTGCCCCCGTTAATCCGAATGAGTCCCTTAGGAGAAGACAATTAATGTAAGCCAAACAGTTTTATTCCCAAGGGGACACGTGGACCGACTTGGACCACCAGCTGCGATCAGGGATATAAATTCAAGTTATTTCTTTTGTCAGGTGTACAGCGAGATACTGTTGTTGTTGGCAATGAATGCATGTGTTGTTGTTGTTGTTTTTTTACCAACTATTACCAAATTAATAATAAAATTAAGTCAGGAAAGGATTACAGGGGATAGTTATAAGGGGGACTGACAAGAGTGTATACAATGAAATGTTACTGTTATCTTTGCCCTCAAGTGAAACCCACAATAGCATGCAAATGATCGTCTTCATAAACAAGCTGCCTCTCTGCCAGAAGCTGCTTTCTTTAATGTCTGATTGTAGCTAAGAAAGGCATGGGGTACAGCAAAAAGGAGGGGCACAGTGCTGTCAGGGGGAGGCTGAGGAGCGGTTGGAGGAGAACTGTAGGAGTACCGACGGTTGGTGGCTCCAAAAGGGCTTCGATTGCAACTGTAAATACAGCCTCCCAGTTAAATGTCTTTGCTAGTTTGCCATTGGGCCATCACATTGTAATTGCCTCTGGCTTGAAAATGCCCTCCCTGCACTGTGGATGTACTGAAGAGCAAGCTGAATGTCAGAGAGTCTAGATTTTAAACATTTTGATGTGTTGGATATGAAGCCATGTATTCTAAGGAGGGAAATTGGTGATTGTGTTTCACCGGAGTATGACCCCTAATTATTATAATTTCAAGCAAGGCATTTTATGTGGATTCAACCAATATCATTCTCATTATTGGAAAAAATCCGGCTCTGCTTGAAGTTACGCTTCAAACATCCTTTTTGTGCGTTCACGCTGAATCCAGCCAGCATGAAGTCATGACGCAATAACATTCCCATGCATGTTCCAGCAATAGCTTCGAGCCTGTCGAATTCTCCTGAATAATTTGACTTGGGCAGTGGGATGCGCAATTTTATCACCATGTTTTTTCTCTTATCTTTCATGCCGCGGTTTGCCGATATGAACTGATCATCCATGCTGGCACTGTGTGTACTCACTCTGCATGAGTTGCATACAATTATGCAAATGGTGTTGAAAGTCATAAATCCTTGTTCTAGTTCCTTGTTTTTTCTCTCTCTCTCTACTACTCCACCACACCACCACCACCTTTACCACCCAACCCAAACCTCTTCACTCCCGTTCTCACATATAAAAAGTGATACTGGATAAAAGCGAGGGCAGCCTGTTTCGGCGGGCGTGCATTTATTATAAGAGACGCGTTGGGGAAGAGTTCAAGCTGAGAAGTGTTTCACAAGCAGGTGCAGGAGATAAAAGCAGCACTCTAACAGAGTTCTGTCTGTGGTCTATCTCCTTTTACCTGTATATGTGTGTGCTTATATTCTCATATAGGCCTCTGGGTTTCTGAAAGGATGGGTCAAGCCTCCCAGTTGCTGTCCTCAGATTGTGTTCTCCAATGGTGGTCAAGGATAAAAACAGGTAAGCGAGACCGCCCTGCTGTTATTGCTATGATAAAGGTGTGTTCACGTGCACACTGCGTTAAATCTCGGCTCTTTGTTGCACCACTATAGTTAAATCAAATCGCTATATTTGTGCATGTGTATGTTTTTCTTCTATTTATTAACACGTAGTATCTATGAATCTTCCAGATGTTGTTGCATTGCATTGTGCGTTGTATCAATAAACACATTCAGCATCCAGTAAAAGCAAGTTCTTATACACCTTAAACAGATAACATGTCATGAATTATTCATATCACAGGATGTGTGTTACATCACAGCAACTGTCATGGATAACTTAAACATACTGATAAGATAAGTTGTTGTGATGCCCCCCGCCCCCCCCTCGTTTATTTTTTATATGAGGCAGGAAAAACGTATTATAATGAGCGATACGCAAAATAAACCATTCAGTACAGCCTTGAACTTGTTCCCCTGCATCAAGACATCAAGGATGGGATAAGATAATTATCTGGGTTTTTTTTCCTTCCATGTGTGCTGAACAGGAGGGAAGTGATTATGGGGAATGAACTGAATTGAGAAGCTGACTTCTGAGCCATTACAGTGGAGGTTATCACAGAGCAATACTAATAAGGAATCAGCCGCTGGGATGATGGAGGTGGCAGAAGAGCTATGGGGATATGAAAATGGGACATGAAAGAGCAATACTTGACAATTTGTCTGTGTGTGTGTGCGTGCGTGCGTGCGTGCGTGCGTGCGTGCATGCGTGCGGAGGGGGGGGGGGGGGGGGGTGGTGGGGTGTGGGGGGGGGGGGTGGGGGGGGGGGGGGGTGGGAGGGGTGGGGGGGGGGGGGGGGGTACCATGTAGACAACATGATGGATTTCTGCCTGTATACGTGTGGATTTGCTATCGTGTAACCAGTGCAATTCTCTCTAGGTAACAAAGTATGTAGAGCTTTTGGAATGGAATAAACGCAATTATTCTTAACTTGTTTTTGAGATTTTTTGTGTTGTTTTTTTTTATTTTTTTTGTAAATAATAACTTTTAATACCAAAGCAATAATGACAGCGAATGAGCTACAAATACTGGGAATTATTTTAAGAGACAATACCCTATTTAAAACACTTTTGTACTGTATCAGCCCTGCTTTTATGAAAACAAAATAAAGCAAGAAACTTCAAAGCCATAAAATGGCTAACAGAATAACCGTATATATATTTTTAAGGCTTAATGGTCCACTAAAAAAAGAGCATGAAAAGGGAGAGAGAAACCTATAACATTGCTGTTAAGCATAGGTTGGGGAGACTAGAGATTAGACCAGCCTCGCCTTTTTCTTGCTTTCATATCCCACAATTTTTTTAATAAAAAATAAAATGTTGCATTCATCATTGATGTTTAGCTAGAAAAGGTATGCAGTGTAAGACGTATAACAGGATAGAACATGTTGTCTGTGTTTTGCAATCCCTCATGACGTTTGAAACAAATATTTAAACACCCCAGCTGGAATGGGGTCTGCTTGGCTTACTTTCAAGTTAAAAAATCGTGTCTTATTTATTTGTTAGCCTGTCTAGCTTTCCTGCCAACAATTCCTAGTCGTGTTTTCAGATTTTGCATCGATGCAGATCATCTAAGCAGGGCCGCAGACAGGGGGGGACAACCGGGTACGTTGTCCAGGGCCCTGGCCCAGGGAGGGGCCCATTGGGAGCACATGGCAACCTCAATTGTGTGACAGTTGTTTCTATTGATTTACGCTGCTGAGAAATGTATTTATAGCCTACAATATGTGACACAGATGTGACAACATTTTATTTTAATATAATCATTTAAGCACTTGTACCTGATAGTCTGATTGCATTTCACCCATTTTTATTGTGAAATGGTTTGATCAAGTCATGGCCAATCAGCGTTCACGCAAATGTCAAAGTTGTCTAACGATACGTTATACTCGCACAAATGCACAATAATAAGGCAAAATGCTGAAGGCAAACCACAAATCCGGGGCCCAGAAATGAAAAGAAAAGATGAAGAGAGTAATTGAAAGTAATTTGGAAAGTCAGTCGATGGCGAAATTTCTAAAAAAAAAAAAAGGCAGAAGTAACATTAGAAGTTGAAGCACAGAATGACAGCAGCACCACAAATCCCACGGCCCCCTCCCAGCAGTAGGGGTTGATGAAGCAGGAGAGCGAGGTGA
>OMPB01118937.1:0-10033 GCA_900312615.1 Stylephorus chordatus | reverse complement strand
TTTTTTTTCGTATGCCATATTGCCACTACTGAGTAGTCTAGTAGCCACTAGCCAGTCAGCCAACAACAACTATGGAACTTCGCGCTGACTGCTCAGCTGACGCTCATGGGTGAATGACGACGTAACGACCTGGGGTTAACCCTCTGTGTGCCAGTGCCATATTAGTGGATATTTAATAGTATTTAAACAAAAACAATTGCTGTTTCTACCTGTTCAAACATTATTTATTCAAACCACAGCATAAGAGAACCTTTGGGGGTGTCATCTCTTAAAAAAAATAATAATACAGTTTTTACATTTACATTTTACATTTACATCTATCTATCTATCTATCTATCTATCTATCTATCTATCTATCTATCTATCTATCTATCTATCTATCTATCTATCTATCTATCTATCTATCTATCTATCTATCTATCTATCTATCTATCTATCTATCTATCTATCTATCTATCTATCTATCTGTCTGTCTAGTCATAGTTAACAGTGTTTGTTGAAACTTTGCTCAACTTTGTCAAACCAAAGCTGTGTCCCACCTGCTGCATGCTCCATTTACAGGCTGATAATGACGGCGGACCAGTCACATCCTAGACTTGTGCCATATCACACCTTGATATTAATGTAAAGGAAACACCGGATAGCACCGTAGAAATCTTATGTTAAAGCAGTAATACAGTGATTTTCATTTTTTGTGGAGTTTTATGTGTTATTTGGACAAGAGGGCATTTAAGAAACATGATTAAAGTATTAAATATGTCCATTCTTTCGTTTTGGAGAAGTAGTCATTCCATTTTCAACTGGGTTGAAAAACCTCCCCCCCGTGACGTCACACCCGCTAAATAAATCTGCCCTATCAACACTCCCTAATACAGCTGAATACAGCTGGTGTTTATGTGTCTTTCCCAGCACGGTAAGCAAGCCCACTATTTTTCACTATTTTTCTAATGTTGAACACGACTGATTATGGTCTCACCAATGATCATTTTCTCATTGTAATATATATTGTTACATAGTTGTCATACAAATTGGAAGGTTTTTATCACGATTTCCACTAGCTTCAATTAATTAAAAAAAGCTGACTGTTTGGGTTACCTAACATTAGCTCAGTGTTTCCTTTAGGGCTGTGTCCACCGAAAGTGTTTTTTTTTTCATGGCGAAATGCTCACAGAACTTACTGCTACTAGCTAGAACATACCTGTGTATTTCACGACGTAATAGCTAATGTAGTCGATGAAAATTTGTTCTTTTTTGTCAGCTATCTTAGTTATAACAAGATTGAGCTAGCAAAACAGTTTTGTGTTTATATGTGTGGGTTTTAAGAGATCGTTATTAGCCCGGTGAAGTAGCCTACTGTACAATGACGGCAAATAATGATAATGTGCAATCATTATTTGCCATCATGTCCTCTTTGTTCGTCCTTCGCTCACTGATAATATACTATATATAGTTAATTTTGACAAAACATATCGTTATTAACTAATACATTAATTTTACAATGTTATCTTTTATTAAAATATAGATATAAAGTCCTCACCTCCTGATACAAAAGGTTGACAAGTGAGGCGGGCAATCAAGTTGATTGACAGTTGATTGACTCATGACTGTGGTGTCGTGTAGTTGTTGGTGTAATGTTCCTTTACACACACTGTCGCGGTCGCGGGCAAATGATGTCACGGACTGAAGGACCGGTTGTCAATAAAAGTAGACTACGAGTTAAGAGAACTGTCTGCTTGTTTGTCCCATGCTTATAAGTTATATACATAACATAACATGGTGTCAGGAGTCCTCTGTAACGAGTGAACGTCGAACCAGACGAGCGACTCGGACAGAGAGAACCCAAGGAGCGTCACTTTCCCAACTGACTGTTTTGCCAGAGAGTGGCTAAGCTAACAAGCTAACTAGCGCTAACGTCTCCCCCATCCAGCAACATGGAGTGTTTCCAAGTGGCTCCACCGCCGAAATTCGAGTTTACAAAGCCCGAGGAGTGGCCGAAATGGATTCGGCGCTTTGAGAGGTACAGAATAGCCTCTGGGCTAGAGTTACAGTCGGATGAAAATCAAGTTAATACACTGGCTTACACGATGGGTGATGAGGCTGAAGACGTGCTCACAGTGCTGCGCCTGTCAGAGGTGGAGGCGGTTGAGTATGAGACGGTGAAAAACAGACTGGATACACATTTCGTAGTGAGAAGAAATGTAATTTTTGAACGTGCAAAGTTCAACCAAAGAGAGCAGGAGGTTGGAGAAACCGCAGACGGCTTTATCACAGCTTTACATGGCCTAGCAGAGCATTGTGGCTATGGTGCTCTGCACAGTTAAATGATAAGAGACAGACTCGTCATTGGAATAAGGGATAGAAGACTTTCAGAGCAACTGCAACTGGACTCAGAGCTGACTTTGGAAAAAGCGGTCACAAGGATTCGCCAGAGTGAGCTTGTGAAGAAACAGCAAGACTTACTCAAAAATAATTTCAAGTCAGCCAGTCCTTGCAATGTGGACAGCATTAATGCACAGGCAAACCCATTTAAGCCTACTAGACAGGGACAGCAAGGGAGAAGTCAACCTACATGGGACAGGCGGTCTCGACAATGCTATAGATGTGGGAAAACACCCTCACACAGCCAGCACCAGTGCCCAGCCTGAGAGGTCATTTGCAATCAGTGCAAAAAGAAAGGTCACTATGCATGAGTATGCAAGTCAGGGACTGTGGGAGAAGTCCAGATTGCAGGTGAGGAGGATGAGGGCCATGTAGCATTTTTAGGCTCAGTAACTGCAGATCAGACAGACGGAGCCTGGTTTACCACATTGAGGGTAAATGACCTCAACTGTGAATTTAAGATAGATACTGGGGCGGACGTAATGTACTGCCAGAAAGTGAGTATGAGGCCCTAGTTCCAAGACCAAAGTTGCAGCCCACAGGGATTAAACTATTTGGTGCAGGCATGACCCCTCTTAGAGTAATGGGAAAGTTTACAGCTAAACTGAGTACAGCCAGCAAAGACGTGGGGAACTCAGTGTATGTAGTGGCAGGTCTGACGAAGGGGCTACTCAGCCAAGTGTCGCTCTCGGGCTGATAGCAAGAGTAGAGACTGTGTCCTTGAGCTCAGTGGAGGCAGTGAAACAGCAGTTCCCTAAACTGTTCAGCGGGTTAGGTAGAATGGAGGGAGAGTACAGAATAGAGCTAAAAGCAGATGCTAGGCCATTCGCTCTGTCAACCCCCCGACATGTCCCACTGCCCCTTCTTCCAAATGTCAAGAGGGAACTAGCCCGCATGGAAGAGCTCGGAGTAATATCTAAAGTGGAGCAGCCCACGGACTGGTGCGCTGGGATGGTCCCGGTCCCAAAACATGACAAACAGATTCGCATTTGTGTGGATTTGACGAAGTTGAACAGCTCAGTCAGAAGGGAGAGACATATGCTTCCTTCAGTGGAGCACACCCTGGGACAACTAGAGGGCGCCAAACTCTTCTCGAAGCTGGACGCAAATTCAGGGTTTTGGCAAATTCCCCTAGCAAAAGAGTCTGCTCTACTCACCACATTCATTACTCCATTTGGGAGATATTGCTTCAATAGACTTTGCTTCGGCATCTCCTCAGCGCCTGAGCATTTTCAGAGACGAATGTCACAGCTGCTGGAGGGACTGGATGGTGTGGTCTGCCAGATGGACGACGTCCTGGTCTATGCGGAGACCCAGGCTCAGCACGACGCACGTCTGTTGGCAGTACTGAAGCGGCTGGAACAGGCAGGGGTGACACTGAAGAGCGAGAAGTTTGCTGTGACCTCTGTCAAGTTTCTGGGCCAGATAATTGACGAGGCCGGAGTAAGAGCAGACCCTAACAAAGTGAGAGCAGTCACCAACATGGAGGAGCCCGCGGATGTGAGCGGGGTGAGAAGGGTCCTGGGAATGGTTAACCATTTAGGTAAATACCTCCCCCACCTCGCAGACAAGACACAGCCGCTGAGAGAGCTTCTGAGTAAAAAAAGCATGTGGTCCTGGGGAGACCCGCAGCAGAGAGCGTTTGACAGCATCAAGCAGGAGCTGAGTCGGCCACCATGCTTGGCACTCTACAATCCAAGGGCGCAGACAATAGTCTCAGCTGATGCGTCATCTTATGGACTGGGAGCTGTGTTGCTCCAGAGACAGGAGGATGGGACAGTGATACCAGTGTCTTATGCTTCGAGAGCGCTCACTGACACCGAGCAGAGATATGCTCAGATTGAAAAGGAGGCTTTAGCCACCACCTGGGCATGCGAGCACTTCTCTGACTTCCTAGTCGGCATTGAGTTTCACATAGAAACCGACCACAAGCCCTTGGTACCACTTTTGGGTTCCAAAAATCTGGATGAGCTGCCCCCACGCATACAAAGGCTGAGGATGCGGCTGATGAGATACGCATACAGTATTTCACATGTCCCAGGCAGGAATATAGCAACTGCTGATGTGCTATCCAGTGTGCCAGAAAGAGCTGCAGGTGACAGAAATCTGGAGACTGAGATTAACCTATATGCACATCAGGTGATTTCGAGCCTCCCAGCCACAGAGCAAAGACTGCAACAAATCAAAGAGCACCAGGAGAGGGACGAGGTGCTGAAACAGGTGACACAGTACTGCATTAGTGGGTGGCCAGACAAAAGGAGCATAGGAGGTTCCTGTTAACCATACCATCAGCATGCTGGGGATCTGACAGTTGAAAACGGACTGCTGCTCAAAGGCACGCGTCTGGTGATCCCAAAATCACTTCAGAAAGACATCTTGGAGAGACTACACACTGGTCACCTGGGCATCGCAAAATGCAGAGAGCGTGCGAAGCAGGCTGTATGGTGGCCTGGGCTGAGCTTCTTCAGATGGTGGAGGAGTGTGAGACGTGTGCAAAAGAAAGACTGAATCACAGAGAACCACTCATGCCAACAGAATTTCCAGCCAGACCCTGGGAAATGGTTGGCGCAGATTTGTTTGATTGGAGTAACAGACAGTATTTGGTGGTAATAGATTATTTCTCACGGTACATTGAAATTGCCAAATTGAGCTCTACCACAGCAGCCGCAGTGATTGAGCAGTTTAAGTCGATGTTTGCACGGCATGGCATACCTGCCGAGGTCAGGACTGATAATGGACCTCAGTTTTCGGGTGACATGTTCCAACAGTTCGCCTCTGACTGGAGTTTCATTCATACCACTTCCAGTCCCAGATATCCCCAGTGCAATGGAGAGGCAGAATGGGCGGTGAGAACAGTGAAGAGCCTTCTACAAAAGAGCAAAGATCCATATCTGGCTCTCATGGCATACCGTGCTACACCACTCGCCAACGGCCGTAGCCCTTCGGAGTTACTGATGGGAAGGAAACTCCATACTAGTGCATGTCCTCCCCTCATGCCTCGACCCAGGATGGACAGACATCACACAACTGAGAGAGAGAGAACAGAGTGAGAGAGAGAAACAGAGGAGGAGTTTCAACGCCAGACATAGAGCTTGTGACATGGCCAGACTGAACCCAGGAGACCAAGTCTGGGTAACGGATGTAAAGGAGAAAGGGACGGTAGCAGCCGGAGCCAATTCACCATGGTCTTACTTCATTGAGACACCCAAGGGGACCCTGCGACGCAACCGAAGTCATCTTGTCGATTTACCAGGAGCGGGAGTTGAACCTGTGAACCCACCAGACCCTGTCCCACCAGAGGACATCCCTCCTGTTAAGGTTGCAGCTCCACAAGCTTCTACTCCCCCGCAAAGCCAGGCTGCAGAGAGGTGGTATCCTACAAGGGAGAGAAATTCCCCGAAGTACCTTAGAGACTTTGAAATAGATAGGTTTTCTCGTGTGTCTGAGTGAACATCACGGGGCAGAATAAATCCCCTCACTCAGCGGATGGAATGGGTGGTCCACCCCACCTTCCTAGTTAGATTGAAAAGGGTTGGATATATGTGTTAAATATGGTTAATGTGTTATTGTTTCATAGAAAGGAAGAAACAGTTATTTAGTTATTTCAGTTCAGAGAAAGGTGGGTGAGTTACAGCATAGTTACAGCATAGACTAATTGTAATTTCAGAATCATTTCTGACAGAGAATTAAAAGAAACTAATATTAACATATGTTGTTAAACCACAGAGTTGCACTGTGATGACATTACCAATAAGATTAGTAATGTATTCAGAAAGGGGGATGTGTTGTCAGTGTAGTTGTTGGTGTAATGTTCCTTTACACACACTGTCGCGGTCGCGGGCAAATGATGTCACGGACTGAAGGACCGGTTGTCAATAAAAGTAGAGTTAAGAGAACTGTCCGCTTGTTTGTCCCATGCTTATAAGTTATATACATAACATAACAATGACCACGCCCACACATTCTGGGTGAACGTTTATAGCGGGAAATTTAGGCTTAGAAAAATACATTTTAAAATCTTTTTTAATGACTGAATAATAAAAAAATTATTCACATGTGTTTTGTTTCTGCCTAAAGACAACTGGCAAGTGTCCCGTTCAATCACCATATCACACATCACTCCTTTAAACTGTTCGCTGAAGGACATCCCAAAAGGCTGTGCGTCGCTTAGCTTGTTTGATTTGAAAGTTTTCCAAATTAATTTTGCTTCAAAGTTTGCTGTATGTACAAACATGACATATTCTTTAATATATTTGATTTAAAATCAGCAAAAGGGAGTTTAATTATTCTAATTGGGGGTGGGATTGTTAGCTAACATTGGCTCTTTTATCATGGCAACCAGAGTTACTGCTCCTGAGCAAAGGACCCCTCACTGCAGGAGGTCTGGGTGGGTTCTAGACGTCAGTTTTGAATCCATCTTCTAAACGGAACCACAACTAACCGCTTTTAAGGCGGCGAGTGGCTTCTTGCGTGATTTATAATGGCCACTAGATGGCAATGTAGATTTTTGTATTGTATGTGAACAAATGCAACTTGCAAATTTAGAAATGGTGGAATTAATGTATTACAGCATCGGACCACAACCTAATCCACCTCATACCCATGTATGTGCCTCTAGTTAAGCAGCACTCTGTGACCACTAGAACTGTGAGGAGATGGACACAGGAAGCTGATGAGGTGCTGCAAGACTGTTTTGATTTTTGACGCAATGGACTGGGAAGTTTTCCAGGAGTCACATGGGGAGGACATCGATGGCCTTTCACATTACATCTCTACATTAACGTCTGTGTGGAGAACACCGTACCTACTAGAAGGGTGCAGTGTTTTCCCAACAACAAGCCTTGGATCACAAGTGACCTGAAGGTCCTCCTCAATGAGAAAAAGAGAGCCTTCAGGTCTGGTGACGAGGAAGAACTGAAGCGGGTGCAGAGGAGGCTCAAGGAGAGGCTGAGGGAGAGCAGAGAAACCTACAGGCAGAAGATGGAGGCCAGCCTGCAGGACAACAACACAAGGGAGGTGTGGAGCAGCGTGAGGAGGGGGTTGAACGTCTCACCAATGTAAAAAGCGGTGGAGGCCTGCTCGTCAACCAGCGCTGCCACGCGTTTGTCGAAACGAAGCCACAGACCCACAGCCATCACTCCTGTACCTGCCAGCTACACACGGGGGAGAATTAAATACTGTTTACTGTACCTGGAAGCTCTACCATGTGTGTCTGCATTTGGGTCTGATCTTCAAACCGTTACAGCGTGACTGCATTTGAATGATTTCAACACAAAGACAGAAAAACTAAAATTGTATCTAAAGGCGACCACACACACACACACACACACACACACACACACACATGCAGACACACACAGACATAGTCTTGGACTGGGAGGAATAATTTTGTTTGCTATAAAAGGTAACTCGAGCAACAAAAAGCATTGTTTCTAAGATACTACATCCTCCCCAACTCTCTCTCTCTCTCTCTCTCTCTCTCTCTCTCTCTGACCATATCCTCACAACATTGCATTGGGTGTTAGTGTACGAGCAGATAAATAGATATACCCTCTATTCTATAATCACAAACTGAACTCATTGACTCCCCCTATTGGCGTCTTTGTGCAGGTCTTGTATTGATACAAGACTGGATTCACAATGAAATCTAGAGACAGGTCTTTAGTTTACAGTATGACAGGTCTGAGGTATGAGTATTGTCAATTGTAGTTTAGCATAGTTTGAGAAGAAAACGATGCCATTAACATTGTCATTCAGAGATAGTCCTATTCTAACATAATCCACCTGTCACCCAATAGTAGCCTAAGCAATCTCCGCAATTAGGCTACATTCCCATAACATAAAACTGCAAACTTAAAGGCATCGGGCATACAATGTCATCATGTTGTATTAGTTTAATTTGTTTTTGAGAATAAAAACAATATTCCTGATCAATATTGCTCGTCAGTTTGAGATTTATTTATTTATAAAATAAAAAAATATATAATATAAAAGCTCTATAGAGCTCAGAATTTAAATAAAATCTAATCTCTCCTCATATCGGCTAGCTAGCTACTTTGCAACTTAATTTTACATACCCAGAAGATGAAATTAAAGATGAAAAGAAGGTATTTGACGCATTTCATTCCACAGTTTAGAGCAGCCATTCTTATGAATATTGTATTGTAGGATTCTCTTTGGCTGTAAAATGCTTAACAAAAAAATCGTTCCTTCTGTCTGTTATTTCGGAGTTTGTATTTATTGTTGTCTTCAACAGAGTAAACTGTAGCGTTGAACGCGTGCACTAAACAGAATTCCGCTGTTTCCTCATCGCTCGCGCTCTGCCTCTGATGTAGTCTGAATAGCTTGGTTGATATTTTGGTTCACGGCTCTCTCCGCCCTCCCCCCTCTGGCCAATGAGGTTTCTGCCATCGGATTTAATGCTATCGATCTTATTGGTCATTCTCGTCCCTTACTTCCATCGCTCTGTTCATCGGCCGTTTCCCGTGTGAACCTTTGTTTCAAACAACAGATGCTCCACCCCCCGAACATCGTGATTGGGTGAAGGAATACAAGCCACTTAACTCCCGTCTGTAAACCAAGTCTGCCAGGCTCTCTGTAGTCAAGCGAGGCTACCTCTGATGTAAATAGTGGTGCTGTGTACTCCCACAAAATATACCATTGGTATGTTTAACCAACTCAGTGGCCTTGTGGTTAGAGTGTCCGCCCTGAGATTGCGAGGTTGGGGTTTGATCCCCGGCCGAGTCATACCAAAGACTATTAAAAATGGTACCCAATACCTCTCTGCTTGGCACTCAGCATAAAGGGTTGGATTGGGGATCCAGGTGTGAATGTGTGTAACTGTATGAATGTGATCAGGGCGTTACTGGAAAAGAGAGGCTTCCTCTCAGTAAAACCTTCCCTGAATAAATAAAGGTTATTATTATTAATTATTATTAACTGATATCACGTTAAACTCGTTATCAGGTTCTTGATTAGACATAATATATACTGATATCACATTAAACTAATTATAATTTACTTGATGGACATAATAGACATAATAAGAAAATGCTGAAAAAACTATTTTATAAATGCACTTCCTTAATTGAATTTGAACTAAAGTAATGCAACACTGATACATTTTCATGTCACTTTACAAACAATTAATGAAAGTTTGTTTTAAAAAATCTGTATTTGATACATTTCAACAGTGGATTCTTTTCTCCTAGTGACTTCCCTTCTGTGTACGTTCAAGTGAAATGATAACATCAGAGCAGGCAGACTCAAATTGGGTAAGATCTCAGTGAGCCACCACATGCCTCTTTCTCTCTCTCTCTCTCTCTCTCTCTCTCTCACACCCTCTTTATCTCTCTTATGTGACCACCAGTTTTGCGACTGATCTGGGTATTTTTTCTCTCAAAACAAAGATGTCACTGTGGCTTTTTTTTTTTAAAGATGTCACTGTGGCTGATCAGCCCACTGCTGTTGTTTGCAGCCGCAAACACGTACTGTATGTGTTTGTACAAGAATGCAAAAGCAACACACACACACAGTCACACACACACACACACTGCTCAGACAAGCGTGTGTGCAAAATATCCTCATGTCTCCTTAGTAATATGGCATAAGTGCGTGTGTCACTGTGTATGTGTGAGTATACATGCTCTCGTGC
>OMPB01118934.1:0-10804 GCA_900312615.1 Stylephorus chordatus | reverse complement strand
CTGCAGACGTCCACATGAAAACGCGCATGGAAACAAGCCATACACATTTACACTTGATTTGATTTGTCTACTATTTAGCATGTTCTAATTAGTATGTATTGTTTTGTAGCCTACATTTGATGGTAATCAAAGACCAAAGACCCTACTACCGCAATATAATGTTTTTCTTGTGTTTGCCTACAACGCATTGTAGACAACGCTCAAGTATCGCTCCGCCTCTGTAAAACAACACATACTTCTGGTCAACACAATGTAAATGAATAGAGGGTCAATTTTACTTCTAAAACAACACTGTAAACACTCAAATTCACCCGATATACTGCCGTAATTGTATAATTATTATTAGTACTATTTTATTAACTTTGGGTGCACTGTGGAGTGTTTAAATTGAGTTTGGTAGAGGATGCTATCCGCTACTATAGGGTTGCGTTAGCATGGCTAAACCCACTCGTCCACGCGCGTGACTGGGTGCACGGAGCTGAAAAATGTCTCAAACTATCAGAATCATCACGGGTAAGTCGAAAATGAAGCTTAACATCAAAAATTCCGAACTTACCCTTTAAACAGTTTCAGAGAATTATAAAATGTGTTTGTTTCAGAATATTCTCAAACTCAGCAAAAGAGTATATTGAATAGTTTATGAAAAGGAGGTGCTGCTGTATTTTGTATGACAGCACTGGGAGAGCATGGATTTACATACAGTACAGTATACAAACAAGACTCTCCTTCTTTCTAGACACACCATCTCACTCAGGGACAGAATTAACGAGTTAAAGGATAAATGTGATGTAATTAGTGCTATCGTACTATGTCTTAAAGTAGAATTCATCAAATATGAATATTTAATAGATACAGTGTTGTTTTCCCTTTTGAATGAATTTTGTAGTGTGTAATACTAACGTGGCAGCGTTACATTTAGGCCACCTAAATGTTAGCGAAGCGAACTTACTGTAAGACCGCCAGATCGTAGGTTCAATTCCCAGACCGGCAGGGTAAAACTGTGTGGGGAAAGTGAAAAAGCAGCACTGAGGTGCCATTGAGCAAGGCACGTAACCCCATCTGCTCCAGTGGAGCTGCTCAGATGCCGGCAGATCAGACTGTGGTTGTACTGGGCAGCTTCCAGGTGTGAATGTGTGTAACTGTGTGAATGTTACACACAGTGTGTAATAATCTAAGATATTGTTTTTCATTTTAGGAATTCCATTAACCCTTTAAATCGAAACCCTTTCTTTGCTGATCATGACCCTGGTCGACTACATGCAGCAGGCACCACTGTCAAAATGACATGATAATTGGTCTCCCAGGAAGCAACAGGAGACCACACATTAGACAGTAATACTGGGTTTTCTAATGTGTTGATGTTTCTTGAGCAGCATAAGCTATTGAATTGTGGTAAAAAAATAATACTGCATCTCTACACGAGGGTCTGGCATAAATAATTAGGTGTTACATTTACACTTTGGCGGTGTGTGTCAAACTCAAATGTGCTAATGACTACACGCACACACAACACCTTCACTTAACACACAATATAACACAGAGGCAGATATTCAATCTCAAATGCCACACATTTCTTTAAACAATGCTATAGTTTCCTCGCTGATGCCTTCCTTAATATATTTGAAGGTGTTTCGTAACATCTGCTGTTTTATTTCTGCATATTTGACCCACCACCTGGGACACTCCGGGCGCTTTACTACCTCGTTGAAGACATCGCACGAAAAAGCTCAGAAAATCATCTTCAAATTGTAATCCTCATCACTTTGCCCTTCATCTCATCCCAACTACAGTACGCCCCTAAAGAAACCATGCGTCTCAACGCCCTGATGGCCCAAGGCATTAACGTTCCTTCCAAGTTGGAAGGTTGCCACCTGCACTCAAAACGGGCTCTTCTCGGGGTCATGTAGGGTCTCGTAATAGCGGCAGATGCTGATTCTGGAGCACGTGTGTTGTACGGCAGTTGACACGCGCTTCTTTTTGAATTTCGGACTCATAGCAGCACGATGCTCCTGTGTCATTAGGGGCTTAGATCCGACGCCGATTACTTTCCGATGTGAATATCATCCCACGCTATGTGTGGCTGTTTTTCCTGCAAAAAAAGGAGGGAGATATCTGCAGGAGATAGAGCCTTAGGCCAGAGCCATCCCTAATGGGCACGTTGATAATACCACACTGGTGACTAGATGTTATTACCTGTAAGTGTTTGTGTGTTAGTAGCTAATGGGGAAACAAGGAGTTATAACATAGCAGCTTTATATTATAATGATTTCCTGAGTGTTACTTAGTGTCTACTCGGTAATCCTGTTGTTAGTGGTAATTTGTGTAATAATTAAGTAACGTGGGAAACAAAATAGCAAACATTGGCCTGTTTCCAGTTTGTGTTCTGGTTGCTTAGGTCCATTTCATTTCAAACAGTTGCATCTTGTTTCCAGGGTATCACACCAGAAACATGAGATGGTTAAGCGTAGGTAATGCTTTAGTGTGGTTAAGGTAAGGGAGAGGATCTGGGGCAAAGCAATGCATTTGCCCCAAAGTCCATCTGGTGGCACCCCTTGGTGTCCCATAACCACACTGGATAGCTACCTTGTTTCAAAAACATATAACTCTTGCGTCACTGGAACTATAGTAAAAGAGGCCCCGCCCACTTGGTGATGACTCACGCCTTTCAAAACTTGTGTGTGTTATTTCAGTGTAATAGCAATCAACTTGTTTGTTAGACTGTCTTACCTTTTCAAAAGAATCACGGTTACTAAGGTCAGCGAGAAACTGATGAGTACATCTCACAGCAATTGAGTTCTTTAATTGCTTCTTTCCTTTCCTTTCTTATCGTGATGTGAGCACTCTATTAACCTATGACCCCTTTTGAACCTTTGGCGTTAACAGAGATTAACTCTATATATAATATATATATTTATAGATGTATCATAGATTTTAAATTAAGCTGCTGTGCTGTAGAGTGCTTTACTTTGAGTAAATACTCTCATGACATAATATTAGAATGCTATTTGTATGCAAATTTGGATTAGTTGTTTCTTTTGTGAAAAGGTGTTTATACAAATGAACATAAAGTATGAATAGCAATCTGAATGTTCTTGAATGAATTTTTTTGTCGTGCAAATGAATAATTCATATTATGCCCTAAAATCGGGTATCTAAGAAAAATTGACTTTAATTTTCAACAGTAGTCGTGTTCATATAAACTCTAACACAGACAGGACGACTATAGATCATTAATTGAGTCAGTCTTGCTATGGACTAGTCAGGAAGGTAGTTAACCAGACTGTCTCACAACCACCCACACACACACACACACACACACACACACACACACACACACACACGTGCACACCACAAATTCCTCTTCAATTAGAAGTATTTTATTGCAATCAACAACAGATGGATATATCGTCTTATTTTCACTATTGTATTTCATCCTATTTGCAATTGTTTAAAACATTTGCGAAAGGCCAACCATGCTGGTTTTATTGTTGCTACATCTCAGATGTGGTTCTTTTTAGTGGAACAAAGGGTTGAATGAAGAATATTAGCCGGATAATAATCACAACTGATCATTGGATGTTTGAGTTGGGAATGAGTCTGTTAGATCAAGTGAACACTAAATGCTTACTTATTTATCTACAGTACATTCTAGCTTAAGTAATGGTCTGTAGGCCTACATACTGTAGTTTGCAAAATGCAGACCTTACAGCAAAACAAAACAAAAATAATAATCACAAGATGGATAGCTTTTACAATACAGTCCCAAAGTTAAACAATACCCAGGCATACGTCTCTGTTCTTTCAAAGATAAGTTGCAGAAAGTAAGCCTGACAAATTACAACTCTCTGTGTTGTTCATGAATGGAACCTTGTCATATCTATTGAAGGAGAAACAACAAAGAAATGTACTTCCAATGACTCGATGCAGACAGCGTGATATTACTAAATTCACTTTTGTTGAGGCAATTGCTGGGAGAGGCTAAGAGGACGCGAAGGAAATTGATTGCTTGGAAGATTTTAAGGTGAGATTTAGAAAAGGATGCAAAGAAAATTGTCACTTGAATGTCTTCCTAGCTATCAGCAGTCTTCTCAGAGAGTTCCCTCATCATTAACATTGGTAAATTGTTCAAACATCTAATTCAACATAAGAAAAATATCATATTTGATTTTTTTTTTAATAACAAATAAAATAAAATAAAAGTGATACAGTGTTTTGGCTGTACAGTAGTTATACTTCTACAGTGAGTTTAGACCTGCACCAAAGGGGCTACTTAAATCTTCACAGCAGTAATTCATTTTTCTTACCCTGTTGCATGTCATACAGGTCTGGCTATACAGCAGAAGCAGAATAATGGATCCAATGCATTTCTCACACAAAACAGTTAACCCCTACTGTAGGTGCTGTTGTTTATTCTTTGACTCTAATGCTGCACCCAGCCTGCAGTTTGTCCAATGGTTATTTATCATATAAAGAAAAAAAAGGGATTGACCCTGAGGCCAGAAGATTGATTTTCAAGGTTTTACTTTTGTCACGGTCTCAACCCTGTGAGCCCCTGTGTGTGCGCGCATGTGTGTGTGTGTGTGTGTGTGTGTGTGTGTGTGTGTGTGTGTGTGTTCTATTTTATGTCTAAGTCTCTAGTCTCTATTAGTATGAATGCCGTGTGCCTGGCTTGTTTTGGTTCTCTCTCTCGCTCTCCTCTCTCCTCTCTCTCTCTCTCTCTCTCTCTCGCTCTCCTCTCTCTCTCTCTCTCTCTCCAGTTGACTGCTTTCCAGGGGAGGATCAGCACACCTGCATACATGTCGTCAGGGGACTCCTGCACACCTGTTAGCGATCATCATCAGCAGTATATATAATTTGAGGGCTGGCAGCACGTCAAAGCTCTTGGCCTAGAGACACTTATAGATATATATCCTGTGTTGTTGTTGTTAAGCAGTTTGGGTATTTTCAGCCCCTCAGTTGCTTTACTTCTCTGCGTACTTCCGTGTGAGTTATCAGCTCTTTTTGTTTTACTTAGTTTGTGAATACTTTATTAAAGAGTTTCCATTTTACCTTCTCCTGTGTCTGCGCGTCTGCATCTGGGTGTTTCTATCTACCTCGTGTCAACTTTTTGATTCCATAAAAGCTTTATCATGTATGAAATAGACACAACAGAAGAACAGCATTCATAATTTACATTCAGAATATCTTTATGTTTGGGGACAACTATGTTGCCAATGTTGCTGAGAAGTAAGAAGTGCAACATCATAGTGGTTGAAGCGTAGTCATGTGATGTGAAATATTTCATGTTAAAAAAATGTGAACATGAAATCCTGATTATGTTGTAGTGGTAAAGCCAGCTCTCCACACCGTTGGCAGAGCTTTTCTGATTCCATTTACTGAATCACTCAGAAAATTGGGTTACCAGATCCCAACGGTGTAAAGGGGCCAAACCCAATTTGCCCTCAGACTCTCTCTTTAAGTAGGTGAGATACTATAAATCCACTTAAATTGTTCTCATGTCAATGGTGAAATACTACTGACATTCAGACAATTTAAAGTGGAACAATCACAACCGAAATTAAGAATAATTAAATTGCTCTTTTTATACACAAATTTATGTAAATTGTGAACATCTTAATTTATATGATTTTTTGTCCATAGATAGTATGTGATATCCTGGATAAAAGTTGTTAAGAATACACCAAATGTATTTATTAAATATCTACTCTTTTGGAACAGTACACATTCCACTGTAGTGGAACGTGTCACCAGCTTCAAGTTTCTGGCCGTCCACATCTCCGAGGATCTCTCTTGGTCCCTCAACACCTCGTCTCTGGTAGAAGGCTCACCAGCGCCTCTTCTTCCTGAGGAGATTAAAGAAGGTGCATCTGTCTCCTCAGATTCTGGTGGACTTCTACCGCTGCACCATTGAGAGCATCCTTACCAGCTGCATCCAGTGGCGGCTGGTGATAAAAAAAAATTGGGGGGGCACTTCATAGCTTATCAGAAGAAGAAAAAAACACTAATGATTCAAGATTCAAGCGCTCTTTGCGTATTTGTACACGTGCAGGATGTTAAATGAAAATAATGCGGTTGGGTGCTGTAACAGATAAAAATATGTATGTACAGATGAAGGTGTTTTAGCTGTGTGTGTGTGTGTGTGTGTGTGTGTGTGTGTGTGTGTGTGTGTGTGTGTGTGTGTGTGTGTGTGTGTGTGTGTGTGTGTGTGTGCGTGCGTGTGTGTGTGTGTGGAGGGGGAGAGGAAAGCCAACTCAAGGCTCCACAAAACTTTACACAGTCTATTATTTTCGACAGGATATGTCGATTTTTTTGCCATCTCTTCGTTGTGCCTTCTAATGCAAATCCTGTAATCTTCGTCTAGTTGTTCAGCAATGCTAAGCCTGCCAAAACAATTTAGCCTCATAGGGGCTGATTTCCTAAAGGTTTGCGTGTGTAAAAACGCGTGCAAACTTTGTGGTACCACCCGCAAAAAAAGTACTTTACTGATTTACCATGGTGCGCACACTGAGGATTGTGTCTTTCCAATGAGCAAAATTGTGCGCCGTGTCGATTAGCGTGTTTGCCTTAATGAATATGCAACATGGGGTGTTTTTGCCCGTGTGAGGAAAATTCTGGGAGGAGGAAATGGAAATAGGGAAATTTAATGAACATCAGTATAATGATAATATAAACACACCGGATTATAGGCAGGTAACAATCGGCCATAAGCTTTAGGCGAAATGAAAGAGAATGCGTTGAGAATGAGTTTTTACCACTCGTGTCAACATTTTTTATGACAGAAGAAAAAAAAAACATGATATCACCATTGTGGAGCTCTTGGATGTACTGTACGGGCTGATTTGGAGCCAGCGACTCTGCATTTCCTCGCGTCTGGGTCATTCCAGCGTATTGTATATGAGTACTGTATATTTTTCAGGTGTGCTGTCCCAAGTCCTGAAACGTACTGTAGGGTGGGCAGGTATAAGGTACTCGGGACACACTGAGCCAAACACTTCTTTTACAGTAGGCTATGCGGTTGCCATGGTTTCCCGAAAGTAATAGGAGCGATTGAAGGAGAATATTGTATGATTCTTTTATTATTCTTTTTTTATTTGTTTCATTTTGCTATCCCTTATGTGCTCTTTTAAAAATGCATCTGCTTTACACTCGACCAGTAGGCACTTTGTAACGTGTGACATGCTCTATAAAGTCTGATCCAAAGTTATTTGAGCCGTTTAGAGTATGCGTTTGTTTTTATTTTCCATCCAAATTCTTTGATTCAAACAAAATAATGATTAAACATAAATGTAGCTAAAACATTCACAGCCACTGTAGGCTAAAGACAATTAAATCGACATTTGTCCCATTTCCTTGTTTTTCGCTCCGGACATGTCGGAAACCACACGCAAAACCCTCATTTAAATACTGCTGTTTTCGCTGTTTAGTAAATCACACGCAAAACGCCCACAATCACAAAGTGCAATTTCTTACAATGCACATGTAATTTAGTACGTGTTATTTGGGATCTTAGTAAATCAGCCCCTTGGTATAGCCCCATCATCCTGGACTGGCTTGGCTCGCTTTTTTAACTAAGGGCAGATTGTCACCAGAGCCCAGGGAGAAAACTGCCTTAGCTATGCCAACAGGTTTCTACAGTACCACTTCCGAGCACTTCCGTACGGGTTATTCAGGGCCCCAGGCACATTCCAACGTCTCATGGACAAGGTGTTGCATGAAGGGTGTGTTTGGAGGGGTGCAGGGTGGAGGGCTGCAGGGTGTGGTCCGTCTGATAGGGAAAGATAGGAGGGGCCGAGGGGGTGTGTCTCTCAGGACTCGATAAGACAGGTGATTAGCGACAGGTGGAAGAAATGATGGTAATCACCTGTTATTTAATCCTCACAGTGACCGGACTCGAGGGGAGCTCTGGAGAGCGAGATGCAGCTGGATGATGTTGCTATTTTGAACGATACATTTATATAAATATGATTATTTATTTGTGGTTGCCGTGCAGTGTGCAATGGTTTTTGTTTGTTAATAAATACAGCCTTGAGAGCTGTTCAGCTGCCCCTGTGTCATTCCATTGTACCTCACTTTGACTTTATAAAGAGCGCTAAACGTTGTTTTAAAGAAGGGTGACATAATGCATCACAACATATGGGTGTATCAGAATGTGTTACTACTGACGCACCGTGGTGGTGGGGAGTCCCCAGGGGTGGTCCCCAGGGCTAGCACAGCGGCTGATGGAAGCAGGTACATCAGTATTCCTTACCTTCTCTCCTGTTGAGTTTGGCAAAGCCTGCACTGTGACTGTTGGACAAGTGGGAGGAGCTTCTGAAGGACGATGGAAGCAGGTTGGACACCAGTGGGCGGTCACATGACTCTGTCAATGAATCATGAAGCAGCAGGAGTTAGCACATGAATTGAAAATACAAAAAAGGTACAAAAAGCACTCAATAGAGTGAAGCTCAAGCTTTCAAAGGTATATTCTTCACATTTTATAATGTTAAGAATTAGAAAGAAGCACAACATCGTATTAAAAATGATTCATAACATTGCATCCTTTTGAAACCGGATACTAATTTAGAAACCGCCTCATATGGGTAGTTGCAGCAAGGGAGGGATTGTTTAATCAAATCCAATACATTTCACGCAGACCTTTTAAAAATCAATATTTTAAATAGTTGATTACCTCAAATGCTAAAGGTTTTTTTAACATTGGACAACATTGCCAATAGCTTTTATTGATAGACATATCTCACAGAGGTTGTACATATTACAAAATTAGCATTAATAACCAGAGTAAATGAAATAATGGAACAATGAAACAAAGGATGGTGGAACTAGAATGTAGAATAATAATCATCTATTATGTGTAACCCTATCTTTCAGCAGTTAGCGCTGAGTGACATGAGTGACTCAAGTTACAGTGGGAAGAGACAAGTACAGGAGAATGGTGCTGGCCACTGCCTACAATCAATTTTGTTCAGTTTTTTTTTTTTTACCATCTTGTTTAAAAAAAAAACAAGATGTCTCTTGAAAAAACAATTGTGACAACAGCAGATTTTATAATGTGCTTGAGATGCATTTTTGGCTGCGTCCACTCACTTGTAACTGGGCTAAACCAATGAACACTCAAGCTGTTTGACACAAATACACTGAAGGCCAATGATTGGTGCTTGCTAACATCCCTGGCTATAGATCATTGCATGATCAACATTTCTGGCACTTCGTGGCAATTTTGGATTTAGCTTATATGTATGTTTAGCTTATTTGAAGTAAGTAGCAATGAGCAAAAGATAACAATTGAACATTTTGCAGGTTTTTGAAAATAGAAAGCAAACAACAATGACGATTCTGCAAAGAGTAGCATGATCATTATTATTATTATTATCATCATTATTGCTGCTACTAATACAGTAGGTAGGAATACTATTTCATTTCATTTTCACATCTGGCTTCTCGGATTGTTTGTGGCAGCTTTTTTTAGTCTTGCTGTTGTATATGTTGCTGTCTTTAGGCCTAACTGTTCTTATGATGCTGCTGCTAAATGAGGAAATCCGTTGCTTTTGGATTAATGCAGACTCTTATTGCACGTTTCTCTGGGCTATATTGCAGCCTATTATTTAGCTGGCTGTTGTTGTTCTTCAGGCCTGTTGGCTGGTCTTTGAAATGCGTAGGCTAATCAGAGTTTTATGGTGGTGTTGTATCAGAAAAGTTAGTGGAAAAAACAAAACATGAATCATTCTCGCTCAATCGACACTCACTGAATAGACTGCGTATGTGCACGTGGGAACCTACTGTAGGTAGCCTACATGCAGGTGGAGGGTTCTTGTGCATACTATGAAATAGAATCCTGCCAGCACCACTGATTGTAGGTGCCGTTGGTTAGAGTGGGCCTGTAATGAAGGCCACTTTGTCACTAGCGACTGATGGCTTTGGCCTTGTAAATATTTCACAACTTAATTATGCACTTTAATGGCACTTTGGTAGTGATAGTTGCATTTTATTAGCAAGATTTGCACAGAACATTTTGCACATTTTGTACCAAATAAGAGAGAGAAGACAGAGACAGCAGCAGAGAGAGAGAGACAGCAGCAGATGATGGAGAGAGAGAAGAGAGAGAGAGAGACAGCAGCAGAGGATGGAGAGAGAGAAGAGAGAGAGAGACAGCAGCAGATGATGGAGAGAGAGAGAGAGAGATAGAGAGACAGCAGCAGATGATGGAGAGAGAGAAGAGAAGAGAGACAGCAGCAGATGATGGAGAGAGAAGAGAGACAGCAGCAGATGACGGAGAGAGAGAAGAAAGAGAGAGAGAGAGAGAGGATGGAGAGAGAGAAGAGAGAGAGACAGCAGCAGATGATGGAGAGAGAGAGAGAGAAGAAAGAGAGACAGCAGCAGATGATGGAGAGAGAGAAGAGAGAGAGACAGCAGCAGATGATGGAGAGAGAGAGAGAAGAGAGAGAGAGACAGCAGCAGATGATGGAGAGAGAGAAGAGAGAGAGAAGAGAGAGACAGCAGCAGAGGATGGAGAGAGAGAAGAGAGAGAGAGACAGCAGCAGATGATGGAGAGAGAGAAGAGAGAGAGACACCAGCAGATGATGGAGAGAGAGAAGAGAGAGAGACAGCAGCAGATGATGGAGAGAGAGAGAAGAGAGAGAGACATCAGATGATGGAGAGAGAGAGAGAAGAAAGAGACAGCAGCAGATGATGGAGAGAGAGAAGAGAGAGAGACAGCAGCAGATGATGGAGAGAGAGAAGAAGAGAGACAGCAGCAGATGATGGAGAGAGAGAGAGAGAGAGAGACAGCAGCAGATGATGGAGAGAG
>OMPB01118931.1:0-11370 GCA_900312615.1 Stylephorus chordatus | reverse complement strand
TCTATTCTTAAGGTTTTGCTGTGATCTTATCACTGAAACTAATGACTACTTATCTTGTCTCTTGTCTTATTTAGGAATTAATAAAAATAAAAGAAAAATAAATGATAATACATACAGATGTTAATACATACAGATGTTAATACATACAGATGATAATACATACAGATGATAATACATACAGATGATAATACATACAGATGTTAATACATACAGATGATAATACATACAGATGATAATACATACAGATGTTAATACATACAGATGTTAATACAGGTGCGCACTCTCCCTTGTGGTGGAGAAACCTTAACCTCCTTGTGGTGGAGAAACCTTAACCTCCTTGTGGTGGAGAAACCTTAACCTCCTTGTGGTGGAGAAACCTTAACCTTCCCTTGTGGTGGAGAAACCTTAACCTCCTTGTGGTGGAGAAACCTTAACCTCCTTGTGGTGGAGAAACCTTAACCTCCTTGTGGTGGAGAAACCTTAACCTCCTTGTGGTGGAGAAACCTTAACCTCCTTGTGGTGGAGAAACCTTAACCTTCCCTTGTGGTGGAGAAACCTTAACCTCCTTGTGGTGGAGAAACCTTTAACCTCCTTGTGGTGGAGAAACCTTGACCTCCTTGTGGTGGAGAAACCTTATATCCTCCTCTTGGTGGAGAAACCATTTATAACCTCCACAATGAAATGTGCGTGGGTGCTGGTCCAGAGACTACCCTGTAGGCCAACATTAAGGATTAGAACTCGATGCGGGCACCTACAGGAAGCCAGCGGAGTGAGATGTGATGTCAGCATGCTTAGCTTGGCGGGGTACCAGGCGCACTGCTGCATTCTGAATCATCTGCAGAGGTTTAGCAGCATTAAACTAACCGGGATGTGTCCTATTAAGAGAGTAATAGATATCCTAACCACACTACTGTTGATACAGTGTTCTGCTACAGCAGGCTTTGAGCTGTGGCCATGTCGCTGTCTGCTCATCTCACGGGGTCAAAGGATGCATGCGGTCATGATGAGAGCTTCCCTCTGTCTTTTCCTGCTAAGGAATCCACCGATAACAGACCACAGGAGGGTTCTGTCGTTGCACAGATGACAACATCCATCAGTCAGCATTTAGGGTATACATGATGAGGGAGTAGCCTATAGAATAAACAGTGATACGGTTGACTATGTGTTCTTATGTAATAAACAGTGATACGGTTGACTATGTACCAACTCAGTGGCCTTGTGGTTGTGGTTAGAGTGTCCGCCCTGAGATTGCGAGGTTGGGGTTCAATCCCCGACCGAGTCATACCAAAGACTATTAAATGGTACCCAATGCCTCCCTGCTTGGCACTCAGCATCAAGGGTTGTATTGGGGATCCAGGTGTGAATGTGTGCAACTGTATGAATGTGATCAGAGTGTTCCTGAAAAAGAGAGGCTTCCTCTCAGTGAAACCTTCCCTGAATAAATAAAGGTTATTATTATTATTATTATTATTATTATTATGCACTTTATGCACTTTATGTACTTTATGTAATCTAGCTTTATATTTTCTGTGTTCTATTTTTTTTTCTTAGTTACCATTATTGGAGGAATTGTTTTCCTGGCCTTTGCCTTCTCTGCCCTTTTCATCAAGCCAGAAGCTGGATTTTGAATGGAAGCGTTATTATCAGGCTCATTTGTACATAATTGTAAAACTCAGCCAAGTTTCTATTGCGAGGCTGTACCTTTGCCTATGTGTATTATGTAAATGAAACTGTGACCTCTGGAACTGCGTTCTTTGTCACACTTGTGTGGGGGTGCATGGGAGTCAAAGACACACTAGAGTGCTTCTCAGAATTGTCCTCAACGAGTCTGTGACCTCTACATTTCCCATGTATTTCCTACTTGCATCTCCGCCAGAGCAGCCGGCGTGGTGCCCGGTTGGCCCAGTCTCCCCATTGCCTTTATTTAATGTTGACGCGGTAATTTAACCCTGAGACACATGCTGTCGGGGTTGTTTTGACTTCTTTATCATTTAACCTGTACCGGAAGGTGAACCGCTGCTAAAAACCAGCCTACACACACTCCAGAGTACAATCATCACTGATTCAGATATCTTTCAATTAAAGCATCCGTTATGTCTGAAACTAGTGATGCTAGTGACAAGTTCGGAGATACGATGCTACTGTAAATGGCTCCTAATGTTTAGGTTTGTCCAACTTCCAGTCTACCGATAATGTTACAATCAAATACAATTTGACCTATTAATAATACTGTAAGTCCTACAATACAATGTACAGGCTGTTTTTAAGAAAAATCAAGAAAAAAGTCACGTGTTTTTTTTTTTCTTAAACTGGTTTTTCTATTTATTTCCTGCAGAGGGTGAATTACTTTCTTTTAAGTGTATGTAGATTAGGAAAAGGTGGAAATAGTCTAAATAAGGAATATTACTATTTTACTTCTGTATGCAGGTCAATGCTCCTTTGTCAATATTTGACAGGTTGCGCCCAGCTGTAAAATGCGTCTGAATTATTTTTGTGACACAAATGTACAGTTGTAAAAGTATCTTAACAAAGTGCTGTATAAAACTCATGTTTTGAATCCAACACCTTCATATTAAACCTTCCAAAATTACAAACCATGTTATTTTAATTTTTTTGTGCAAATAAAAAAAAAAACACACACACACACACACATATATATATATACAGTATATATATAGGCCTATATATATATAATTTATTAAAAAAATTTTTTCCAATTTTGTGGAGTAAGTAATGGAAGACTTTTGCTGTAAAAGATGCAATGATGTTTTGTATATCTGATATTTATTGGCTCTGGAGCTTGTGATTTTATACTTGTTGCAGTTATGTTTTACTTTTGTTTACATTTTTGTGGTCTTTTATATTCTTGTGGAAGAAAGCATTAAGCTCTATCATGGACGTCACCTAACCCTAACTCTTAAAACAGCAGGTGGCAGAAGCTAAGATGAAGTGAATGAGTAGCATTTTCCTGAACAGGGATCTTATTTTAGGGTATAGGGGACACCTGTTGTCAATTTCAGGAGCCATACCAATATTAAATTGAATTTATATAATGTTATCCTGTAATTCCTAAAAATTTCTTCTCACAACTAAAAAGAACTACTAGATCACTCTGATTATCTCATCCCCTTTATAAAACGTTTCCTTGCTGGAAAAAAACAAAACAATGGGAGGGGTTGAAAATAGTTTTATAAGCGTCTTCTTGCCATCATAATTTAAAACATATTTGCAGGTAAAGAACTGATTCAGTGTAACATGAAATCACAGGTAACAAGATTAAAAAATATGACTTCAATTTGATGCATAGCCACAGGGTCACCGCATCAGAAAGAATTAAGGGGAAACGTACAAAATTAAGGGTTGAACAGTCCTTAGGCATGAATGTCACAGTTTGTTTACATCCTTCTTTTGAAGGTAAAATTCAGGGCTTACATTATTTCTAAATTAACCACCAGTGTAACAAGAGTTGAATAAAATGTCAACTTAATGAGGTCTATTTTGGCCATAGAAAAATAATTACAGCCGTACATCTCTTCATGCAAAATACTTTTGTGAACAAAACGTAATTACATTCATTCAAGTATTGCACAACCTTATCCCTTCTCAAATATGCCAGTTGTGGGCAGTGCAGGTTGACCAGCTCTGCCCCAGCATTCATGAAGCACAAAAAGGTTTCTGTGACTCCAGAGGCTTAATCACCTGCATGTATTGTAAGAGGTACAGCTGTTATCACTTCTCTCTTATGTCTTGCATTCACCTCCAGCTAGATGACCAGCAGGAGGCACCATTTATCTGGGACAGACTTAAAAACAAAAAAATAAAGTGGTTAAAAGCAATGCCAGATGATGCCTTATATAATTCAACATGTTGAACTGATGGTGCTGTTAACCCCTACAGCTACTCCTAAGGGAACTACACATTCCAAACAATCCTAAAGAGGACAACCAACACTTGATATATATTTAAAATATAAAAAAAAGGCAAAAGGAAAAACTAAATTTTAGTCTGGCCTCAATTTTAAGTTATATTCTGTGATCAAATGCTAGACATGATGATGATGATTGTCAAATATCTAGAGAACTTGACTAACACCAGTCTTTATTATTAGTATTTCCTGTATATAACTATTGTAATTTAACCTACTGTTAGTCTGGCTTACAAAATATCCACTAGCTGTAACAGACAATGTGATTTCACAGTCCATTGCAACTAAATGTAAATTACATTCAATATCAAACTCAGTTTGAGATATCTCACTACAGTACAAGTTTGAAACCATAGCTAGTGTATATCTGTAAATATTGACACATGAAGACACCCGTTTCAGAAAGCGCAATTGGTTAATATATTCAGAGGATGTTTTAGTTGAAGGGGACCCAATTGGAGCCACTTACACCTGTTGTATGCCATTTTTGTGAGCTAACTAATGGTTCCTACCTCCCCAATCAGTAATCAATAGGTGGGCATGGCAGTTAATATGTAGTACTGCATGTCTGCAGTGCTCGTTGAGGCTGGGAACAAAGGATGTTCATGGTTTTGTAGTGAAATATAACACGAGTGAAACGTACCTGGCTGTGTATGCTGGTCAAATTAAAACCAACAGACTCAAATTCAATGAACTTCCTGTAATGACCCCCTCAGGGTCTTGATAAGACTACAAGCTCCGACCAGGCATGACACAGATTTTAAGCAGACTTAAACAGTGGCGAGAACAGCTGCAACTGATTGCAGTGGAAAGTGAGTCTAGATTACAGCTATTAATTCAGGGTTGTCCATCCAAGTGCACTTTCTTTCATATTGCTTATTTCTCATGACATTGTCACAGTAATTTATGTGATTCATAGTTGTGGGATAACAACTTCTAACATCCAAGTACGTTCCTAAGCAAGGATTTCTTAAACACAGCATCTATCGTGGCTTTTGGTTGCTGTTTATCAGGACAGAAAGGAATGGAATGCTGCCATCATAGAGGGTTGTGCTATTTTAGCATAGAATAAGAGGAAAATTATTGACACTTTCAATATTGCTTCATGCTCAGCATGAAAACTTGACACATTTGGAGTCAAATATGCCTATGATGATGACGGTAGAAATGTACCTATGTAAAATAAATAAAAATAGTAAATGTAAAACATCAGGGCAGGAAGGCAGTCCATTTTCAGGAATCATGTAACCCACACAGGGAATCTCTTCACAACTTAATCATGGAATTTGTATTTTGAGTCCTCAGTGTGTCTCTTTGGGTTATAAAGCTTAAATATGTCCAACTTCAAAATGTTGACGCATCTTTTAGTTTGACCTTTTGAGGAACATTTAAGGGCAATGTTTAAACAAACTGTGACATCCCCAGCCCCAGCAGCACTGGCATTGTCTGCTATGCAGACAAATAAACAAACAAACAAACAAACAAACACATACCCCAGGAGAAAGAATATCCATTAAAGTGTCAGCCATTAAGGAGCCTTCTTCCATCACTAGAAAATAAAGAATATTCAAATCTACAAAGAACAGACTACACATTTCATTTCATGCATCATATAAAATATTAGTTTCTCTCTCTTTTTCACCAAATATTTACATCTTATATTACACACAACATTCTGTACAATAAAAGTTTATTCTACATGACATTCTTAAAAATATCTTCTGACCCATAATTATTTTGTCATGAAAAACGACAGAAGGGACACCTGTTATGACTGACAAGGAGTTCAAGCCTGGATCGAAGCTCCAGTGCTACAACGGCACAGTTCTGCAGAAATATAATTCTGTCAAGTTGACTGGAGCACATACACTAAACACACATGACAGAAGTGGGGGGTGGGATTGGGTTGGGGTCCGTCCATCATTGGGAGTCTGCTCTTCTGTTACCATGGACACAAGCCCCCCATGCTGAGCACACTGAGGCATAGTCACATGTGCAAAAACAAGCCACGCCCCAGGATCTCTGGGGTTAAAGTTCACGCAGCAAAGCATCCTGGTAAGGGCTGCCATTCTAGTCCTTTCTTTGCCTTTAAGGTCGAGGGCTCGATGCTGCACCTCTAGCACAGTTCATCAGCAGAACACTCACCTGCACCTGTGTTTGTTAAACTGTGCTTCAAAGAGGATTTTCTAGCTTACTGTGTCTGTGTGGCGGAGCGCTCTGACATACTATCAGCCCTGTGGCAGGCCCTCTGCTGCTGTTGTTGTTGTTGTTGCTGCTGCTGTTGCTGATGCTGTTGCGTTGTTGTGAATGCTCCCTGCTGCTGCTGTTGTTGCTGATGCTGTTGTGGTGTTGTGAACGCTCCCTGCTGCTGCAGTGGGAAGGCTGCCTGCAGGATGAACTGGGTGGACTGGTTCCCATGAAGCAGCCGAGGAGCCTGTTGAGAAAACAGTGAGAAAACAGTGAGTATAGTGCGAGCCACCATCAGACTATTCAGTGGCATTGGTCCCATTACTGGTCATCACAAATTTTTATACTATTTTACGCTTTTATCCAAAGCGACTTACAGATAAGGCTCAGAACAATCCAAGCATACGATTTCAGTTTGAAACAACCACAATGCTATGTATTAAGTTGACAGACTGTCAGCCAGAAAGAATTGCTGCGGGAACGGAAAACCGTTGTATTATATATTATTCATCATAGCGACTGGCACTCTCTCTATATGATATATGTATAACTTACATACCATATGCACATTTTTATATATGCATGGCATATTTCTACATTTCAAACACTCTGTATTTGTTTGAGTTTGTGCCGGTTTATTATTATTTGTTGTCTGCCGCCACGGCTCAAATTGCTGTGAGCTGGAACGAGATAAAGACATGAAACCTGGCCCAATAACTGGAAGTGATGTGCAAATGCTTCACAAGAAACATTGCTGCAATCGGGCAACTTGCCCTTGTTGACTTCCCCTCGGGGAATCCCCGCCGCCATCATAAGTGTTGTTCCATTTGTCTGAATAACTCAAGTGAACTTGGTGAGATGGACCCTCGGAGGGCTGAGGGAGAGAGTCAACATCGATGGTCACTCCAGAGGTGTATATCACCCACAAAGCATTGCAGTTATGCATTTGATGCAAGAAAATACATCCCTGGTTAGGTGGCAGTAATGTACATAAAACCACTGTTGCTTACCACTGAAGAAGGAGAAGATGAATAAATTGAGCATGATACAGATCACAAACAGAAATTTCTAAATCAGAAACTGATGCAGCTAATTACCAAGTGCTGACAAACTGCAATTATCCGCAGAAGACGTCTTCTTCTCATCGAAATGAGTCTGCAGGTATTTCTGGTGATTTGTAAAAAGCAGTGTAGCGCTAAGCCTACAACTGGCGGTCAATCCATGATAGTTTGGGCTGAAGGTTTGGGCTGGTATACAGCCTTGGGGGACTGAGATAGACAATTCTACTTCGAATGAGCAAGATCGGTCCAAAAACATGGCTGCCATCGATCAAAAAACGTTGCAAAGGGCGGGGTATAACTCATTGACCATTTGTCCAATAGCCGTCTTCAGTCCGTATTTGGGAATAGGTCTGCCAAAACATTTTTGAGCCTGACCCATAGGGGGCGCCACAAATGCTGAAAACGTGTACCTCAAAACCTGTTGGACAGAATTTCACCAATTTTGGTGCACTCTGGGGGCAAGTATTAACCAAAATCTCTCTATTGTCTCAAAAAAGACCCATATTGATTGAGCTGATGCCCTCCGTTGAGCATGAAAAGGTTTGAACTGACATATTTCTAAGTTAAAATGTTCCTTGTTATATGTTTTTTACATCGTTTAACTACTTTTCCTCTGAGACCTTTCACATCTTAAATTATAGCTAAGGCAAAATAAAGCAATAGTCTTGCCCTATTGTTAAATACCCAAACCTTTTACAGTTTAACCCAGCCAGAAACTATTGTGTTGTTCTTCTTGGCCAAGGTTACCATTTACTATAAGTATATACTATATAATGGGCTATAATTATAAGTATACTATAATAATTACATATCTGTATGTACATTTAATTTTCTATGATATTTTACTCATTAATATCACATTTAAAAAAAAACAATAAAATCAAATGTAATTTATATGGAGTGAACCTCCAATATGATAAAAATAATCACTTGAAATAACAGAGCAAAACAAGTTGAGACAGAACCAAAAAAGCTCTTGACTATTTCAAGATGGAGGCTACTGACAAATACCTTTCTTCATTCTTTAACTACACTAAACTAAACTAAACTTAACTAAACGTTACCACTTCTAAAATAGATTGGGGTCCCCTCTTGTATAAAGGAGGAGCACTTCATACTTGAAGCACTCCTCATACTTGAATAGTTGGTTTACCAGCAACTTCCTGGACAACAGCTAATGGAAGCTGAGGATCAGTCTAATCCCGCCTCCAATTTGATTTGATTGGCCATCCGTCTCATCAATGTTCAAATTGACGAGTGGCGTTCTAAAGTTCTATGCAGCATGGTCAGCCATTTGTGTAGGCCTACGTTGTCAATGTGTATTATGGTTGAAGCTTTGAGTTGGAGCCTCCTAGAGGTTGACAACAGTTAAAGAGGTTTTTGGTCTCTCTCCTGCTTACACACAATGCAATACCTGGAGGAACTGGGTTTGCTGCTGGGCCAGCTGGGACTGTGCAGGTTGCATGGCTGCGGTCTGGGACTGCGGCTGACCTGGCTGCTCCTGTGGAGACTGCTGGGAAATGCTGATAGTCTGCGTCTGGCCCTGCTGGGGAGCAAAGGCCGTCACCACCTGGCCCATGAACATGGTCGTCGGGACCATCACTGCCCCGCACGCCATCTGACCCGTTACCAGCTTAGTGAGGAGCTGAGGGCCAGCCGGAAACCTGGCAGAGACGGGAGGAGAGGGAATAAAGAGGCTTTCACGCCATGATAAGGTGAACAGGGCAGGGTAGTGGGAATCCACTGGGGTTGTAATTACCCATGCTACACCAACAGAAACTGGTCAGCAGTGAAAATGGCAACAACCCTTTGACCAAACCAGATCAGGCCCCTTGTGTGGGAGAGCATCTGCCCTATTGTAGTGCACTCAGGGCCCACTAGTTCCAGGGGCATGGTTACATAGGCGACCTTGCCTTTGGATCCCCTGTGACGGGTTAAGCTGCACTGTATCACCAGCCTACTGATATCACTGGCTCATCAGAATCAGAATCAGAAATTCTTTAATGATCCCCGAGGGGAAATTGGGTTATGTGTGTTATGTGTCATTGTGTTATGTCTCAGCAGGTATCAGTATGTATAAGTATGAGCTATGCTGGAATTGGCTGTACTGCTGGTTCTATGCCTATAGCGTGCCTAACAAAATGAATGCTTGTGTTCTGGTCAGAACAGGATGCAAAATGGTCTCCCCCAACAACATCACCCCTTTCGCCACCAATTCATATACAAACACAAACACAGACATGGGATTCCCGTTCAGATAGACCAAACATTCTGGATTAAAGAAATGTGCTTGAAAGGTCATGAGTGCATGCATATCATTACCATCTTAAAACCATTTATAATCTTACGTGAGGGTGTCTGACATAGGCACGTATTTCTTTTAGTACTAGTGTGATATTATTCGGGATTGGTGAAACATTCCCTTCTGCTGACTCCAGGTCAGCAGACCCTCATGGCAACAAAAAGTGGTTTGAGAGGAACGTGAGCAATCAAAAATAAGAACACATATATACATAATCATTTATGTATATATGGAAGTCTATTTAAAACATATATTTTGAGATATCATACATATCTAGCTTTTGTGAAGGTATATAAAAGTGTCCACTTAAAGGGCAAAACAACCGTGTCTTTGTACGATGGTGTGTACCTTATCTGACTCGAGCGCTCCTGTGCAAAGGTGGCCACTGCGGGGGTGTTGTGCCCGGCGTTCTGAGCCAGGCTGGTGGCCAGCTGGACCATGTTGGCTGCACCCTGCTGGGAGATCATCATGGTGTTGTACAGAGGAGTTGATAGTGCGTTCTGCTGAGGCTGCAATACAAGAAACAACTGCTGAGACTGGACAGAACGAGGCCTTGAATCCGAACACTGAATGTGGCTGAGATGGAAGACAGGTCAGGTGGTTGATTATGGGGCTAGATGATATCGCTAGGTATCTCGTTGGGTGTCTATTTGCATACAGGTAGGAACCGGAAATGAGTACAAGGCAAAAGGGCAACTGTATATAGTGCAGCTGACCTGTGGGAGAGCTGTGCTTGGCTCCCGCAGAAGGCTTTGCTGGGGTTGGGCTTGCTGTTGGACCGTGTGTTGAGGCTGTATGCTGTTCTGGAGGCTTCCTGCAGAGACCACCTGGCCCTGGAGGCCCAAAGAACCGCCTGGCTGCACAGAATTGCCCTGGGTGATTTGCACAGAGCCCAGATTCAGTCCCCCTGCTCCTTGCTGCAGGTACACCTAAAACAACACAGAAAGCACCAAGACTCAGCCAGGCTCTTCCTACCTAAGAACTTGGATGACGCACCTACGACCGCACGGCGTTTCTTCTGCACCGATTGAATTGTAGTATTTTTCATTTGATGCGTTTATGTGGACGTGCTTTCGTTGCTCTTTTTTTTTTTGCACCTAACTCTCGCAATCATCCCTGCGCCTTGTGTACGAATACGTTTATGACTGGTTTTGGTCACAAATGAAAAACAAACGTCCTCACTTGCAACCACAAACGGACGGCACAGATAAAGGAATGACTCTAAATTACAGCCCAGTCATCCATTCAACCTTTTTTAACATTTGTGACCTTATAATCGCAAAAGAATGTCATACTGGTGTCAAGCTTGATTCCTCTCTGTCATTTGATGCCCACATTAAATCTGTCTGCCAAACTTCCTTCTATCATCTGAGGAACATATCAAAATTACGCCCTTCCCTCAGCCTACCTGATGCTGAGAAGCTGGTCCACGCCTTCGTCAGCTCCCGCTTGGACTACTGTAACTCCCTGCTTGCAGGCCTGCCCACCAAGACCATTCAGAGGCTACAGTATGTCCAAAACAGCGCTGCACGGGTCCTCACCAGAACCAGGAAATCAGAGCACATCACCCCTGTCCTCCGCTCACTCCACTGGCTTCCAATAAACAAACGGATCACCTTCAAAGTCCTCCTCCTGGTGTTCAATGCCATTAAATCCACTGGCCCAACCTACCTCCAGGACCTCATTTCCCCTGTATCCACCTCCCGGACACTTAGGTCAGGCAGCCTAAACCTCCTCGCTGTTCCACGAACAAAACTGTCCACCATGGGAGACCGTGCTTTCTCCTCACTGGGGCCACGTTTGTGGAATCTGCTCCCGGAAACAGTCAGGGCCTCGGACTCTCTTTTCATTTTCAAAACAAAACTCAAAACTCACCTTTTCAACTTCACCCTCCC
>OMPB01118859.1:0-10652 GCA_900312615.1 Stylephorus chordatus | reverse complement strand
GTCTTCTCATGACGCACGCGACCATGAAACAACCCAGAAGCCCGGGCAGTTGGACTCGCTAGTTACTGACTTACGTCAATTTTATGCTCGTCTGCTCTCGCCCCGCTGTCGTCCTAACCTCAGGGAGAGGTGACATCATGTGCTTTGAGTCCTTTGAGATGTTTACCCTTTAATGCATCCAAAATGTATTGAACAAAAAAGAAAAAGAAAGAAAAAAATATATGTTTCTCTGCGTTAGTGCAGAGAGGCCACTACAGTCAATTGAAATCAACTGATGACTCAGCAATACGTGACACTGACTAATAGCTAGCATCAAATGCGTTTGGGCAGGCCACGACACTCAACTGAGATAAGCCGACGGCTCGGTGACTCATGACTTTGACTACGAACTAAATCAAACAATTAAGCAGTCTTCCGTGACAGCATCCTACAAGTCATCAGCTTGCTCGCGATGTTTCGTGCAGCTACAGCTTGCTGCCGGGAATGGCCCCAGCGCCGCACTAACAATGCTTGACATTGACCATTCTCAAGCCCGGCACGTACTTCACTGTAGCCCGGCTGCTCTTTAGAAGACCTCGTCGTCTTTTCAGACGCATCCAGCTGCCGCGATCGTATGGCCACTAGCCACCGTAAACACCCACTGACTCTTGGGCGAGCGAAGGGAGAGGGGGTTCCCAAAACAGAACCATACCTCCAAATGCAAGAGCCATACTGTCATTCTGCTAATACATGTATTGCGGGGAAAAAAGTGGTCCTCAATGAATCGCAAAAGGATAAACTAGGGTGATAATGATGATCGTGCATCACTAGTGATAAGATCTTTCCGAGCTAACTCACTGGTAGACCTATAAACATATTCCCGTCAGTTTATTCAACTGTAACTTAATTGTTTGGTTAGCCATTGATACTGACACCGGGACGAGGAAGATTTAATGATGATCCCAAGGAAAAGAAAGGCAAGAGATATTTTTTGAAAAGGGTGAGAGAGAGAGAGATAGAAGGAGAGGGGGAGAGAGAGAGATAGAAGGAGAGGGAGAGAGGGGAGAGATAGATGGAGAGGGAGAACGAGAAGAGAGGAGTGGAGAAAGAAAGAGGGGAGAGAGAAGGAGAGAGTTAGAGAAGAGATGCAGCGAGAAAGAGAGCGCGAGAGAACGGAGACACTAAGTGGGACATGGGAGACAGAGAACGAAGGAGACGGGAGAGTGAGGGAGAGAGGAGGGGTGGTGGTGGTGGTGGAGGGGAACTGGAGGGGTTTAAAGCAGGAGCCTTCTCATCCAGAGTTTTTCAGTTGGCTGTCCTGTTTGGCGCTCCACCGTCCTCATTAGAACCAAAATGATTCCATAACGCTCCATTAATATTTGCACTCTGATATGTCTGTCCAGATTTTCTCACTCAAAACACTGTCAGTACTCGTTAGACTCTCGCTTTCTTTCCCCCCGCGTCGGTTTACCTCGCTCTTCCCTTTCTGGGATGTCATCCCTGTTGACGTTTGCTGTCTTTCTGTGAACCATTTCTTCCATGTCACTTGATGTCAGTCTTTAACTGTCTCACCCCATTTCATTCTTTGTATCTCTCTCTCTCAGCCGTTCTCTCGCTGTCACTCCCCCCCACCACCACCACCACCCCATCACAATTATGCAGCTTTTCCACAAACTCGACTCAACTTGCCTTTTTTAGGATTTCCATCAGGTAAAAGTTGTGGGTAGTACCGAGGGTGCGGCGCTTTTTTTGCTATCGCCTCCGACGAGGTTCTAAGCGAGCTGAGGCGATGCCAGAAGATGACGTGAAAACACTACCGATGGAATCGTCACTAGAGAGAGAGTCGTCGCTAGAATCATCACTACTTCATTTACATTCATGCATTCATATACGTCGCTTTCATCCAAAGCGACTTAACAGGTGAGGCTCAGAACAATCAAAGCGTACAATTTTAATTGAAGCAACCACACGTTTAAGTGCCGCGTACTAAGTTGACAGAACGTCAGCTCGAAATCTCACTCGGTTGAACGGCAAACCCGCAAAACCACGCCCGCGGTCGATCGAGGAGGCTCCTCCGTTAGGTTGCCGACGAAAGGATCCAGCGAGAGGCTGGGTGGGGCGGCGCGTGACGAGAAGTGTCCACCAAGAAGTCTCTCTGAACTATTGGCCCGCACACGGCTACCAAAGGACATCCCAACAGCGTAGGGAGAAGTAAAAAAACAAAACAAAAACGTAACTTAAGAACACCATCCCTTCGATATCCTCCATTGTTCCTGTGTGTGTGTGTGTGTGTGTGTGTCGCGGTCGAAGATGACGTCACGGGAATTCTCACGCGGCGGTTGCTAGGACGACCAGCTACACCGAGGGGGTGCCATCTGCGGTGGAAACGTCCGCAGCAATATCATCGTTTCAATTCACTCTCCCTTTTCCGTGCCATCAAATTCCGTCTCTCTCTATCTCCTTTCACAACTTTTCCTTCCTTTTGTCTCTTCTCATAATTCGATGCAGGTGTTGCGAGGCCTGTGGATCGTGCTGCTCCCGTGCCACTATCAGCAGTGGCGAGGATCGGGCATTACAGCATCTCTTTTTCCGACGCGTGATCAGTGCGCTGTCCGTCAGCCCGCCGCTGAACCTTGAGATTTCTCAAACATCATTAATTGTTCCAACACAACCGAAAGCCAAAAGGACTTTATGAGCTCTACTTTCCCTCGCTCGCTCTCTCTCCTTCCCTCCCTCCAGGCTTGCTTAAACTGTGATCAATAGTATCAGAATGTGATACTGCTGCAGGAGCAGTTACACAAACATTCATGTCAGAAAACAGCAGTTATCAGGGTGTGGGCGGGGGTTAGTCAAGTGGTTAAGGCATCAGACTGTCGACCACGAGGTCACAGGTTCGAATCCAAGTTCAAGTATATTTATTTATATAGCCCTTTATCACTTTTACAGTCTCAAAGGGCTTTACAGGCCCATATTTTTAACGATTTTTAACGTGGGGAAAAACGGAAGAAACCTTGAGAGGATCACAGAGGAGGGATCCCCCCCTAGGGATGACTGGGAGTGCAATAGGTGCCGAATGGGCAGACAATCATCAGGTGGCAATAGTAGCACATACAATCAGGATTGTTTACATATATAAACCTATGAAAAGTTAGTTGGTGTTGACATAATAATAATAGTAATAATACATTAACTACTGAGCTTTACTACTTAAAGCCAGTGATAAGTTAACAAAGCTAATAGCAGGTGGAAGGCACGGTCTCAGGCTGACCATCACATCACTCCCTGTTTAAATTCTGGTAAGTGAAAATAGCAATTATATGCTGCTGTATTTAGTACTGTTATTTACATGACATGTTTTGTTGCTATACTGGCTATTTCTCAGGTAGAGAAATAGCTAATGAAATGGTAACTAATTTTTTTGTAAGTTTATAATCGTTCGCTAAATGCGCAAATGGGCACATAAGATAAACTAATTTAATTTGACAGCGGTAATGTTCATTTAAGTATAAAAGTTGGTCGCATTTGTATAACAGTATGTATATATTGTATTGATTGAAAACATAATATATGATAATATGCGTACTTGTACGCTAACTGACCTATGCATGCGAACATTTTTTAAACGGGAAATTGGCGACGCAGATTGTTATAAAAATCTGATTTTTTTTTGTTGCCAATGCCATTTTCGGCTTTTGTGTGCATGTACACTTTTAGTATGGAGCCTATGCAGTTTTATAAATGAAACCCCTGGTGTGGTGGGGGAAAAAACCATTGAAACGGATCGGTGCATCCCTAGTTTACACTAGCATAAGTGGGAAATCCTGGACGATTGCATAACTGTAGCCAACTGTGGTTCTTACAGGTGATTATTTCCACAATTTGCATTGACTTCAACTTGGAAGTTCACAATCTGAAGGTAGTGCAATTTTTATTATTTTAAAAAAATATAATTACAGTGTTTGTGAATTATCTTTGACAATGTGCCATCTGTTTTCTTGTTTGTTTTTACCCCCTCAGCCAGACTTTTCCTTGTGGACGCGATAACTCCTTAACAAATTGAGCTACGACCATGAAAATTGGACAGTAGAGGGATTGTATTAGCACCTTGGATGAGTTTGACAGTCGGCGACCTTGATCTATTTTCAAGGTCACTAGGGGTCATTCCGGCTGACCATTACCATTAGGATTTACAGCAGTCACCCTCTTTTTTCAAAAAATTCAAATGCACTTAAAATAATCCATAACTGTGATTGCATTGAAATAGTAAATCCAATTGGCACACACACCAAAAAACACAAACTCACCATGTTTTACTGGACTTTGGGAAACATTCCACTCATTTCAAGGTCACGCTTGTCAGCCATTCAATTATTGGGCGTTGTTAAAACAAAAGGAATTTGGCATTAACATGTTTTTCCAGGACTTCACCAATACAACAAGTAGAATTAGTCAAGGAGGAATACAGATGAGTATCAATGGGTCACAGCATAACATTGTGGGTGCACTTCTCTTAGCTCCGTCACTTTGGCTGCCCAGTGGCTAGGCGGGTTTAAAGAGGGGGTGTCGTTTGCATTAAAATATTTAGAAAAGAAAAACCTAAACATAGAGATAACCTAATACACTAGCGAACATAAACAGAGATACACTTAAACACTACACTAGAAATAAATTATACCATTAATTAAACAAAACTAGAGACAGATCAAAAATGCGTACTACAGGTTCTTTAATTAACCTGGACAAACACGAAGGCAGAAACCACGAGAGAGAATAGCGATAACGAGTCATATACTGTAGTGAGAACGAACCGACAAAGACTAAATAAACACAAGACCTAATATAACCTAACTAATTACTGATGGAAAACAGGTGAACGGAAACTAAACAAGGAAGCAGCAATTACATAAAGAACCACTAGAGGGGGACAAAAAACCACAATGACACAAAAACCATAACAAAAACAGGCCATCACCAATTGAAAAAGCAAACATCTTCAGAGAGAAACTACTCCAACAGACTTGTCTTACATTACCCTTCATTATAGGAAAATACATCCCTACTGACAACAATACATGGGAGAACTTCCTGCGGCTGGTGTTGAACACCATGCTCTGTCTCAGCCCATCAGCAGATAAAATGACTGTGGCTCAACTAGATCAGTTGATACCAACTCAGTGGCCTTGTGGTTAGAGTGTCCGCCCTGAGATTGGGAGGCTGGGGGTTCGATCCCCGACCGAGTCATACCAAAGACATAAAAATGGTACCCAATGCATCCCTGCTTGGCACTCAGCATCAAGGGTTAGATTGAGGGATGTGTGAATGTACTACTACTACTGCTACTGTAAAGCGCTTTGGACAAAAGCGCTATATAAATGCACCATTTACCATTTAGTTGATCCACACGCACCATACAGTGTTCCAAAGAGAATACCCAGCAGATGCACTACCTCGTGCATTTACCACAGCAGTTGTTGAATGATGGTCCTGGCAGATACCATTGGTGTATGAGGTTTGAAGCCAAACTTGTTCAAAACAAAGACGTGGCGGTGTTTCAAAAACCTTCCCCTCAGCATTGCAAAGAAACACCAAATGCACACGTGCTATAGTGCAGCTGGACAGGCAGAAAACTTCCTGTACTCAGGTGACATAGTTAGAGAGGGCCGAGCCATTACCTTTTCTGCTACCCTGAGTACCCTGACCTCTTGAACAGACTAGGGAGCATTTTGGCTGTATCAACCGAAGTCTGTTCAGATTCATGGCCATGAGTACCGGAGACAGTCCTGCCTCAGACTAGGCTCTGTTGATAAGGTTCCAGTTTGGCATTGTGAGGGACATTGTAGTCTTCCAAGAACTGAAGATCTTTGTCATGGAGAAAGCAGCCATATCATTGCATATGTCCTTAGACTCACAAACACATGTTTATGTTTATGGTTCCTTGGGTGTATGCTAATGGACAGCCGATCACCTGAATTTCTGTCGGGATAATAAAGTATTTATCTATCTATCTATCTATCTATCTACACATGAGCTGGTCACCTACCCAGAGCTACACTGTAAATGGCCACTCTCTGCGTACACATACAAACACAGGCTAGCTGGCTAGCTGTCATTAATCAGTTTGCCACTACCTGTGAACTATTCTAAAGTTATTTTTATATAATTTTGTATTATTTTATGTTGCGTATATTTTTATATTTTATTTCATTCATTCAACTTCTTAACCGCTTTTCCTCTATAGGGTCGCGGGGGAGCTGGAGCCAATCCCAGCAGACATTGGGCGAGAGGCGGGGTACACCCTGAGAGGTGGGGTACACCCTGGACTGGTCGCCAGTCAATCGCAGGGCTAACATAGAGAGACAGACAATCACACTCATACCTATGGGCAATTAGAGTCACCGATTAACCTAACATGCATGTTTTTGGTCAGTGGGAGGAAGCCGGAGTACCCGGAGAGAACCCACACAGACACGGGGAGAACATGAGTACCTGGAGAGAACCCACGCAGGCACGGGGAGAACATGAGTACCTGGAGAGAACCCACGCAGGCACGGGGAGAACATGAGTACCTGGAGAGAACCCACGCAGGCACGGGGAGAACATGAGTACCTGGAGAGAACCCACGCAGGCACGGGGAGAACATGAGTACCTGGAGAGAACCCACGCAGGCACAGGGAGAACATGCTAACTCCACACAGAAGGTGCCCCGGCCGGGGTTTTGAACCCACAACCCTCTTGCTGTGAGGCATTTTATTTCATTTATTTGTTTATTTTATACACATTATTGGCCCCAGAACAATACCCGTCTTGAAGGTGTGGAGCAGAAACCGAAAAACAAAGAAGCTGATTACAACAGCTGCAACAATTCAGGAGGCTATAGAGAAGGGTATGACCTATGGCACAATGACATTTACTTTCATTAATGATTGTCATCTATATGCACACCCATGAATTATTTTGTGTTGTCTTGTTTTCTTGCCTATTGATCCTGCAGGGACACGCTCTGGTGTTAGAGGCAGATTGAACATACTCTGGTGTTAGAGGCAGGGGACATGCTCTGGTGTTAGAGGCAGGGGACATGCTCTCTGGTGTTAGAGGCAGATGGGACATGCTCTGGTGTTAGAGGCAGGGGACATGCTCTGGTGTTAGAGGCAGATGGGACATGCTCTGGTGTTAGAGGCAGGGGACATGCTCTGGTGTTAGAGGCAGATGGGACATGCTCTGGTGTTAGAGGCAGATGGGACATGCTCTGGTGTTAGAGGCAGGGGACATGCTCTGGTGTTAGAGGCAGGGGACATGCTCTGGTGTTAGAGGCAGGGGACATGCTCTGGTGTTAGAGGCAGATGGGACATGCTCTGGTGTTAGAGGCAGGTGACATGCTCTGGTGTTGAGTTTATTTGAGTTTGAGTTTATTTAGCATATCATACAATACATACAGAGATATGCCAGGATGACACAAAAAGCAAAAATGCTTATTTCCATTGTGGTCCTTACACAATAAGAATAAATACAAAAACAAACAATACAGATACATAACAATATCACAGACTAAAATGATGACACCTTAATCGATCAAGAATAAAACACTTAGCATAAAACACAAATCCTCAAAGATCGATTGTAGTAAAAGACAAAATCACTCCAATTTCATTTTACTACTCAGATCCCGTCTTACAGCTTGTTTAAAAGAGTTTAAAGTGGATAGAGATTTTGTTTGTGGAGATAGGTCATTCCATAGTTTACAGCTGGTGTATAAGAAAGAGTTTAGACCAAAACCTTTTACTCGAGATAAGACTAATGAGTGAACACTTGCTCTTGTGTTGTGTTCATGCTGGTTAGCTGTCCTAGCTATTTGGCTGGACAAGTAAGATGGGGCAAGGTTGTTTACCATTTTATAAACTAAGGATAACTTTAGCTGTTCAACCCTAAGTGCCACAGGAAGAAAACCAACCTTTATAAATTCTTCTGAACCTACATGTGTTCTCGGTGGAACATCTAGGAGAAATCGAATAATCTTATTTTGACATGTCTGTAGCTTATTCTTTAGTGAGGCTTCATCAACGGTTGTGTTCCTCCCCGTCTAGATCCAGGTGTCCTACTACCCTCCTGGTCAGTACCCCAGCTCGGGCCAGCAGTACCGTGTACCCCAGCCCATGTCCCATCAGGTGTCCTACCCGGCCCAGCGCACACAGCCCATGCCACAGCCCACGCAGCAGTCGGGTGAGCGCCTGCAACGGATATTCGGAAACTTCTTTTTTGGGGCAAACGCGTGTTGACGAACATCGCCATCCACAACGTTTGCCCTCAGAAAACACTACTATGGCACATACGTTATTTACCTTCACACAAATTGAAAATACTTGCTCTAGTACGTCTCAAATAAAAAATAGAATTTAAAGAAACACCTGAAACAACAGTTGGGCAGTTGAGAACCTCTGGTCTCGAGGTGTCTGTGGTCAGTGCCACAGTAATTGGTAGTTCTCAGTTAAGAGGTTGTGTGCTAAATAATGTTTAAGTATTCTATGTCTTAGCTTCACTTACAGTCCCATTAGTGCCTGTTAGTCCATCAGTACATACTCAACTTTTTAATATAGCGTTTTCCCTTATTTAATTCACTGCTCTATATACTGTATATATTTATTCCCTCTGAAGCGGATCAATTTCACCGCACTTTTGTGTTTAATTATTGTAAAACGTTCTACTAGGTGGTAAAAGATGTACAAAGTCGACCTACGTGCAGGTCGCGGTATAGCAGGCGAAAGATTTAATGTAACTAAACTTGGTCCCCCCGCATTTTCCTGCCAAGTCAAATATGCTCGGACCAAAATAGACCTCTTTCTCTTTCTGCCTGGAAACAGCTCGCAGTGTTGTCCATCAGGTTGCCTTTGAAAAGCGCCAGTGCGGGCTGTGACGCTGTGTGTTTGTACAGTGACTGACGGCTAGACTGTGTTGACTAGTTAAAGGACTCTGGCTCACAGCCGGATGGGGGCAACTCAACAGAGGTAATGGCCCCAGTGGTCAGTGAGACCTATTGGCCCATGACTAATGCACGCTCAAAGGTAAATGTTGATTTTGGGGGGGGGGTGGGTGTCTGAGAAAACAAACCCAAAAACATCATTGAAAAAACAGCATGGTGCATTGGTTTATATATTGTTAGTAATAAATTACATTTTTGTGCTATGTAATAACAGGACGACATCTTGAAATGGAGGGACCATTATTATTTCAACAATAGCTCAGTGTCCAAGCTACCAGAATGAATGATGATGGAGAAACAGTGTTTTTAAACGCTGCTTGTGTTGACATGTAAATAAATCATACTGGATGTACAGACACCTTCACCTTATCCTTAATTCCTATTTCTTCCACCCGCAGACCACCCTACCATGTATCTCTGGACTCCAATGGTGTCATTGTGAAAAATGAATAAAAGAGAAATGTTTGAGTACAGGCGCTACGGGTCTGTACTCCCAATTCCTCCCAGTTGCCCATAATATGTGCTGCACTCCTTCTCCTGTGTTGTGTGTGTGTGTGTGTGTAGGTCTCCAGACCATGATGCCCAGCCAACAGCCTAGCTACCAGAGCATGATGGGAGTCCAGCAGCCCCAGAACCCGGGTCTGATCACTTCCCAGAGGGCCGGCATGGGGGGACAAATGCAAAGCATGATGGTCCAGTATCAGCAGATGCCCTCATATCAGGTATAGACTTGTGGCTGCAAAGTTCCCTTCATACAGCTGTTATTAATGCATTGCCCAGCCTTCAGTCCTTCAGCCCAACCTCTGTTTGTGTTGATTGTATAACTGCAGAACAGGTGACCCGGCTGGAATGTCTTATTCCTTTCAAATTCCTATACTGTAGTTACGGTTTCTGTGTTGTGCCCTGATGAGAATAGTTTATACATTATAGGGAACAGTTGGATGTTGTCTGTGTGTCTGACTCGCACTGATAAACCTCTGAGCATTAAACATTTGCACAACAAACGTGTTTGGACGCCGGCCTTTTTATTGTAATACTCTGCCTAACCACAGTGGTGCAGACAATATTAATAGAAAGTTTGAGGGTTAAATACCTATATATAATGTGTGATCACCTTGAAGGCACCCATCAAGCTGAAGATGGGACAGTTTAACCTTTTGCAGTGTACTGTACGTCTGTCACACTTAATTCCACATAATCATGTTGATTTTAAAGATGGATTCCGGTGTCCCTGCCTGCGTCCAGGTGTCCGTGGGGAATGAGTCCCAGCAGGTGGTGCAGCAGCAGTACCAGCAGCAGGTGATGGTGCCTGTCAGCCAGTCTGTCCAGGGGCCCATGCCCGTCTACTACAGCGTCATCACTCCCACTCAGCAGACCAGCACAAGGTACACAAGCCCGGGAATCATCAGTCACATATCTGGACGTGAACGTGTGTTTACATACTGTACACCAGTGCTAGACGCTGAGTACAAGCATAAGTAACAGCACATGGCATAACATAGCAGCGTAACTGCAAATCCTAATCCTCTTGGCATGCTCACCTCAAAGCATTCTTATCCAATTGATAAGAATGCTTTGAGGTGACAAGACGTCTCTCTTGCTTGCTCTTGCTGCTATTCGCTGCTATTCGCTTTTTGCTTTCATCTTCCGCTTATTTTATTCTATCTTTTCCCTCTGGTTAATGTTATTAGAGCTAAAG
>OMPB01118638.1:0-10004 GCA_900312615.1 Stylephorus chordatus | reverse complement strand
GAGCCCCCCACCCACACCCACACACACACACACACACACACACACACACACACACACACACACACACACACACACTACACACACACACACACACACACACACTGTCGACCATGACAGACAGACAGATCCAGAGCTTGCACAGGTCAAAGGTCACAGAAGCATTATTGCATTATAGCCCATTTGGTCAATATGTGGCAGCCTGGAGGATGTGTGCCATAGTCTCACAGACAGTGAGAGATAGGGTCATGCTGGGATACATATCCATATACAGTACATCATGCTGGGATATATCAGGAGCAGCACATGTTAGGAGCGCTTGGGTTGTTGGTAGGGTCACCTTAGCCATCATCTCTGCCCCATTCAAGATGCTTGGTCATACTATCATAGGTAGTACTGCAAGGGCATTGCTATCTATTGGTTGGTGTATACATATATATATATATTTTATAATAATATAATATACTGTATTAGAATATTTACATCAATAAATATATATAAATGTGGGAAAAAACGGGGAATGTCGGCATTCCCCGACAGGACGGTGAATGTCAGCTTGTTTGAATGTAATGCATTTAGTTCAAGTGGGGGAACAGGGGGCAACTCCTGTCAGCTGGGCGCTGAATCCTTAAAATGATAATTCTGATGAAAGGCAAGGACAGCACTCGAAGTTGGCTGGTTTAATGTGTCACACCATGGACGTTTCAGGTATATTAGCCTGTGTGTCATGTAGGCCTAGCCTACACAAGAAGGGAGACACTACTCAAAGCCGTATGCGCAATCGTGCATTGGCATAGCCTAATAATTCATTTGGTTTTAAAACTTAAATTTTCAATCAATAACCTAAATGGTCTTGATTTGAATGCCGACATTCACGTCCTGTCGGGGGAATGTCGACATTCACCGGCAGGACGGAATGCGACATTCCCCGGGGAATTGTCGTTTTCCCACATTTACCGTAACGTATATATATCACATTCACAACCAATCAATGTATGTATCAATAGAATTTAAGTAAGAAGTTTGTTTGAGTGTCCCAGCCCTGACAGAAGTACTATAGGATGAGAAAGGAAGGATCCCATGTCAAAAGGTTTGGTAGTTAGTTCCGTCAAAAGCAAATACGTTGATTAGTGATTTAGTGATGACTCACTAAATACTATTCTTGGGATAACAGAATACAAGTGAGAATCATAAATGCCAGTTATTTTACCATATTTTTTGGTGTAGCTTCTGTAAATTGCCATGTGTACGTGTTCTAACAGACCTTCTGAATTATGGGTTGGACATGGAGAGAGAACGAAGAGAGACTGAGAGAGAGAGAGAGAGATAGGAAATACATTGTGTTCCAGACTGCTTAGAAAGAGTGGGTTAGTCTCATCGGGGGCTGAGTCGTCAGTCAGAGCTAGGGACCAGGATTTCTCAGAGGCCAGAGAAAGAGCGTCCACCTCTAGAGGGATCTAGGGAGCGGGAAGAGACAATGGCTGGGTGAGCAGAAGAGAAACTACTGTGCATGCACACACACACACACACACACACACGCACACGCACACACACAGATCATTGTGAGGCATGTGGGACACACATTTAAAATACACAACACAAGTTCAAGTTCAACTTTATTTGTCATCTGTAGGTTAACACAGGACCAACGGTACAATGAAATGTGTTTGACAAGAGAACCCGGTCAGTTCAGCATTAAGGGCACTAGTAGAGCGCTAGTCATATAAAGTAAGGAAAAATATGAAAGAGAAATAATATATATATGAAATGAAGTAACATAAAATAAAAATATAACACTATATCTACTATATATCTATGTGAGATATTAAGAATGAACATATAGCAGAGAAATAAAAAATATATGAGAAATATAACACTATAATCAGCTATAATTAATTTAATGGCACAGTGGCTTGCGCTGCCGCCTCACAGCAAGAAGGTCCTGGGTTTGATTCCTGCCTGGGCCTTTCTGTGTGGAGTTTGCATGTTCTCCCTGTGCTCACTTGGGGTCTCCTCCTGTAATAGAGCCTGTGGAGGGGGCGTCGCCAATGGGGCCCGATGCCGAAGGCAGGTGAGAGTATTCAACTATAATTAATTATAACTCTCTCTCGCCTGCCTTGCCTATATAACAGTGACTGGACCCAAACAGGGAGACACACCAAGACACGGAAGCACAGGCGAGGACGCTGTGGGAGCATTCGCCCTTTGGCGAACACAAACTTTCATTTATATTATTGACTTTTATTTACACACAGACTTTTTCATATATATTTAAAGTGTATGTTTATTTTGTGTTGTGCGTGTGCTCTTCAATAAATGCAGCTTGGAGCTGCTAAAACTCAGCCGCCATGTGTCTGCCTCGTCACAGAGCCCCATTGGAAAAACATGCACAAAAGAACGCTCTCCTGCCCTGTCCCTGACCAGGACAGCGTGATGTCATCTGGACGTGGTCCCCAGCTCTCCTGCCTGTCCCTGACCAGGACAGTGTGATGTCATCTGGATGTGCACACCGAGGACCTTGAAGCTGCTGACCCTCTCAACCTCAGCCTCAACAATGTAGATGGGGAGGTGTCCACTCCCCTGCTGTCTCCTGCAGTCCACAATCATTTATTTGGTTTTACTGACATTTAGAGAGAGGTTGTTGTCCTGGCACCAGCTGGTAAGTGTCCTCACCTCTTCTCTGTAGGCCGTCTCATCGAACATAAAGATGACATTGGAGCTGTGCTTGGCAGCACAGTCGTAGGTGTACAGGGAGTACAGAAGGGGGCTGAGCACACAGCCCTGTGGTGCGCCCCTGTTAAGGGTCAGCGAGGAGGAGGTGATGCTGCAGATTCTCACCACCTGGGGCCTGCTGCCCGTCAGGAAGCCGAATATCCAGCCGCAGATGGAGGACTCCAGTCCAAGGTCAGCAAGCTTAGAGACGAGTTTAGAGGGAATGATGGCGCTGAATGGCGAGCTGTAATCAACGAAGAGCATCCTCACATATGTATTCCCTTCAGTCCAGGTGAGTGAGTGTGGTGTGTGTCGCCATGGCGATGGCATCATCGGTGGCCTTGTTTGGTCTGTATGAGAACCGAAGGGGGTATACGGTGTGAGGGAGAGAGGAGCAGATGTGGGTTTTGACTAGTTGCTCGAAACACTTCACGATGACTGATGTCAGTGCGACAGGGTGGTAGTCATTTAAGCAGGAGGCCACTGGTTTCTTGGGGATGGAGACGGTGGTGGCTACCTTGAAGGGGGTGATGGACTGTGATGGACTGATTACTACACAGGGGACAGAGTTGATCCAAGTTTTTTGTTTTGTTTTTTAACTTTGGAGTGAATATTTTGGGGTCAGTTGAGTCTACCTGCTCTATATTTCTCTCACAAACGCACACACAAATGCCCCAGCAACAGGATGTCTTTGAACGGACAACACAGAAATGTTGCAAAAACACGAAACGGACATCAGAGATTAGAGTGGCACAATATTGAATGGGAAGAGAAGACCACACAAAAAAGGTTGTAAGCTTCCGCCAACCAGTCAAGTTGCAGTTTACATCCATGTCTGTATATCTGTATATGACTCGTATAATATATATTATGTAGTGAAGACTTTGAAGGAATTTAATAAAAGGTATTAAGTGTATTTTTGCCTATATTGACATGTATGATTCCAGTGAATAATTTCCAGTGAGAAACATGCCGTCTTCATGCTGAAACTATACAGGAGTACAGAGGACTGATAGAGAGCTTCGTCACATGGTGCAACAAGAATCACCAGAAGCTCATTATCAGCCTGGTTGTCATCCAGGGAGAGGAAGTGAAGAGTGTGGACTCATACAAGTACCTTGGGGTCCAAATTAATAAATAAAAAAACGGGACTGTACTCACAACACGGAAGCCCTCTTCAGGAAGGGACAGAGGAGACTGTTCTTCCTGAGGAGACCCAGATGTGGGCACCCAAGATTAGTGTCACCAATACAGTATCCGACCAAATGTGAAATATGGTCACAATTTCCCCTTCTTTTCCTGAGGTATGGCGTTAAATAATGGCCAGAAAACTGTTTTTGAAGAACATTATGTCAACTTCCACTTCATACAGTGAAATTGACCTTTGACCTTTTGGATATAAAATGTCATCACTTCATCATTTTATCCTATTAGACATCTGTGTGAAATGTTATCATAATTAGCATATGAATTCTTGAGTTATAGGGAGCCGCAGTGGGTACGTCACGCTGGACCCAGGAAGTCAATTCCCCATTCATTTCGGTCATAGACAAACTTTTAGACTCTCTTTTGAAGTACTTCTAGTGATTTATGACTTACGGTCGATTTCGGGATTATATATGTTAATACCAGCTCGGGATATATGTTGTTTGTTTAAATTGTTTCGGGCTATATATATAAAAAATAAAACTACGTAAAATATATATCGTGAGCTGGTATTACAATATATAATCCCGAAATCGATGGTAAGTCATAAATCACTAGAAGTACTTCAAAAGAGAGTCTAAAAGTTTGTGTATGACCGAAATGAATGGGGAATTCACTTCCGGGGTCCTGCGTGACGTACCCATCGCGGCTCCCTATAGCTAGGCCATTAAAAAAATGAGGCCCCTTAAAATGAGGAACTAGTGAACTACTGACGTAAACTGTCGTTTTCCCCCCCTTCTTAGGGATATGTAGTTTTATAGCCTTCAACGACATCTTGAAGGAAGTGTTTTGACTTTTTAACAGAACACCATTTCCCAGTGTTCCTATCGGTCTGCTCAATCGATTGACGAGAGTCAGCAGCTCACGCGGACTTTCTCTGCAACTATTGAGTCGCACGCTCGTTTATAGAGAGAAACTGTCTGTTTTATCCGACCGGAATAGTAGATATAAGAACACGCGATTGAGTGACAAGGAACTGTTTGGCTCTCAGGGTTGAGATTAACGTCACGGTTTGGGACGGACTATAACGTAGATCAGGAATTGCGTATCTGAAGACAGTAGTTTAAAATCCAAGACCTACGATGGACCCGAGAGACACTGCCCCTGATTCCTGGGAACAAGAGGACGACGTGGAGGCCACAGTCGAGGGTCATCTCGAATCGGCGTTGGCAGAATTAAATGTGAATGCCAAACCGTTTGTCCCCAATATAAATGCCGCTGAGTTTGTTCCGGCCTTCCTTGTCAAAAAGCCCTCGGAAAACCACGACCACGACGGTATGTTTGCAGTCACGTTGAAGTGCTACGTTAGCTAGCTTCGGTATGGATAGCATGTAAGCTCACTAGCCACTCATATACAGACACGCGTCCCCTAAACTGTTGAAAACTAGTTAATAAGCCTGTGGATTGTTTCACCCACACGAACAGGGAATTATGTGGTTTCAATTGGTACATATCTAGAGTTGTCGAGCCAACCAGCTTGCTTTGGGGAAACATGTGCAATCACCCTGAATTTGGGTACAAAGTCGGTACGGTATCAAAACGTTAACATTCTGTGTTTAACCCAGATGACGTTTATGGGCTGACTTCTCATAACTCGGATACCGTCATTTACTGTTATCCTAATGGGTCACGCCAGCTGATCCGCCACACACCTGCAGCACTTTAAAACGCTAGCAACCCATATTGTCAAATACAAAATGCAACACTAAGTTAAAGCCGTGATCCAAAGTTTTATCTTTAGACGTAAGAAAGACAAGGTGATCAAAGATGGTGCTATGACGTTGTTAGTGCATAATCTGCCATCCAGTCAAACCTTTTAGGGTAAATATGGCCATAATGAAACCACATTATATGCGATATAAATGTCTTTTTTAAAGTCATTATTAATCTTTAATACTTTATCATCACCTTTGTCTGGAGCTGGTAAAATATATAGCAGCATCCTTTGCACATTCCTAATACTGAATATAATGCACACGAGACCTAAACAATATACTGTACATGCATACATACTGTACATACATACATACATGCATACATACATACATACATACATACATACGCTCTATATAAAACAGGAATGCCGAAAATTTTGAAACTTGATCCCTGCAAGGGAGTTTCTGCAGTGAATTCTTGTAATGCATTTGTTACCTTTTTATGGGATTTTCCTAACATTCTTACAGGATGAAAGAATCTGTAATCCTGTCCCAATTGCTGTCCTGAATATTACTGTAGCTATTGAAACTACTCAATATCTACTCAATCTTAAACAGCAGCACATTTCAAGTCTTCACTTTGACAACTAGGCCTGGGCCCTCCTAGAGATAATAATAATTAAAAAAAAAAACAGCCGTTCAACCTCCCCTCTATATGCGGTCCGCTTGATCTCAGGTGACGGCTACTAATTGTACAGTGTACAACATGAGCTACATTATTTATTACCACAATATATCACTGTTTTCAATACTGTCCTGACACAGTTGTCACTACTACAGTATATGGTTACTAATGACAGTTTACATTGTTTGTTGAAAAGCAAGCCACCCACTCTTAAATGAAGGCATGTCGGTAGATTTATTCACAGCAAATTGCATTAAAAGTGGATGGCGTGAGTTCTGCCGGGGGACATGCTTGACACATTGAGCCAAGCAACGAGGAGCACTCCTTTCCTCTTGATCCACCAGCAAACGGTTTAATAACAATTCTAAAACTCACGCTAAAAAGACAACTCCTTGAACTGCCATAGCCCCCGTCTGGTGTAGAAGGCTATTTGGACATGATGAGAGGCAAACCTTCAACCTTATCTTAACTCTAGCAGAGTCCTGTTTCTACCCCCAGGTTGAACTGAATGGTAAACAACCACAGTGTGGGAGGAGACGTATTGCATATTCATCCATAGATGTTTATTGATTCAAAAAGACCTTGATGCACGCCAAATGTAAAGGCTCCATTGGAATACCCGTCTAATATAGGATTTCCATGTTTTAAGGCTGTCTAGAATACCCATTTAAAAGCTTTAGATAATCGCTGCATTTTCCGAATGAATGTCATAGCCTGCTGACCAATCGCTTTGTCTAGCTTCAGAAAATACATATTTGGTTTGATTTGAATGCAACAACCTTTTTCATGCAGGCCTCATAAATATTTTGTAGCCTACTGAGTATAAACCTAAAGGTTGCAGGCCCATTTATCCAATGCACGCATGATGGTTATCTAAATCAACCAGCATTCATTAAAACATCCTCGATTATTTACAGACATGCTCCGTCCATGTTACATGCTCCATGTTACATGCAACATGTTTTATTGGTTTTGACATTAATGTATGTGTAATAGACTTTAATAGGCTTTACTCTTTACCAAAGAGTTATGTCTAGTACGGTGATCAGAGCCCTTCAACTTTATAAGAAGGAATCCAAATATCCAACACTATCAACAGGTAGTTGCACGAGCTATAAAAAAATGTGTCCTTAATATTTGAGCGTCAGATAATCTTTACATCAGTATCGGATAGTGAGTTGGGCACCTTAAATGGGAGTGAAGTGTACACTGCACGCACATTCAGTGGTATTTTGTTTAATCTCCGAAAGACACCATGTATGAATATTCTACATAATTCCCTTACAAATAATCACTCTACTATTTAATCTTTTTTTATTTGCAGTCTTTGTGGTTAGCCATTGTCTTTACCCAAGTGTTGTCGGGCGTGGCCATCAGAGCCATTCAACCTTTCTTCAAGAATCTGAATATCCAAAACTGTCAACAGTCCATTAAGGATCCATTAAGAAAATATATTTTTTCTGATCAAACATCTCAGCCTCTGCTTAACCTGCCATAACGTATTCATCTGTAACTATAAATAAATTGGGCTGTAGTACGCAAGTCCTGTCAGGTGCATTAAAAGGGAGCGACAGTGTTCAATACATACACGCGTTAGTAATTTGTTTACCCTCCGCCTGAGGCAATGTATGTTTCCCATTCAATGCCTCCGTACAATTCAGTGCATTTACATGCACACACATAATCTTCCGTCTTATTCAGAGCAAGGCAATATTTCGAGTCTTAATCGCAATATGCCTTGCATGCTCATTATGGGCATGCAAAAAAATTGCACAGATGTGGACACTTTTCCTGCTTATTGACAATGGCAAAATAAAAACTTCCAAGTTCAGGTGTAATGGCTAGATTTGGCCTTCAGTAAATGTTTGGCTGATTTTCAGTTTCATTTTCCAGTCTCGGCAGCACCTTTCTATCGTTGTACTGTGGCGGCCCACATTGGGACAAAGGGAGACATTCACTAGAGAGGGCTTGTGCCTTTAAGAGCGGGGGTTAAAGTGAGGAGAGGTTTCCGGTTCCGGAGTTAGTGTTGTTATGGTTACGCTTAACGCGGAACCATTATTGTTGTTGTGTTGTTAGGGTTACGCTGCTGACACGGAAGCCTGGTTGTTGTACAAGTTTATGTGGAGCTAATAAATGACCTCGACTTGCTAACGTCTTCGGTCTCGCTGTTTTATAAACACCCACATTGGTGACCCCTGTGAATACGAACAATGATGTCGAACGACGACGCGGCTGCAGCGTCAGTGGCTCCCGCATCGTGCGGTGATGACGATGAGGCTAACGTTGCACGATCGTGGTTTCAGCACATCAAAGCCCAATTCCTGCTGAGGGGAATAACATGGGATATAACCAAATATTTCCAGGTGTCTGCGTCAGATGCTTTAACGACGGCGCGAGCGATGTTGCTCTTGGAAGCACCTCCGGTTACCGGCAAGTACGACGCACTAAAGACATTACTTCTGAAGCTTTATGAACTGTCGGAACTGGAGAAAGCAGACTGCCTGCTGTCCCTCAACGGTCTTGGTGACGGGAAACCGTCTGACTTAATGGAGAAAATGCTTACAGGAATCTGTGATCACTCTCTGTCTTGCTTTATCTATTGCTGACAAAAACATACTGGTACCCAAGTACCCATGCTGCTACTGGTCAGTCTAGTCTGCTAATTGGTCGAACGCAATCAGATATCTGCCCTTTGTTTGTATAAGTCACAACTACAGCAGTTTTTTTATTTGTAACATCTTTAAACAAAAGGATATGACTCATGGTGTGAACAGAACAACGTCTTTACTAAAATCGGATGATATTTTTTGTGTTTGCTGCCACAGCAACATTTAGTCAGAGAACATCATAGGAACAGAAGGGGGTGAGTGTGAAGAAGCATTATACAAACAATGATTATCAATGAGCATAGTTTGGGCAAAACAGTCGAAGCCCTATCATGTTCTGTTAGTCGCACAGATAACTCCTCACAAACCCCTCCTACCTCATGGCTCTGTTGTGCAGTCCAAAAACGACATAGGGGGCTCCACAAAGGTCAAATTGTTGCATTCTGTAGCGTGCTACATTGTGCTGTCACAAGCTGGTCAAATACGGCTTTTCTGTTTACAGGTGTGTGTCTCGCTGTAGGTCACCTGGCCTCTGGCCATGGCAATACAGTGTTGCAAGATATTGTTAGCAATGACATTCCATGCTACAGGGTCATCCCCTATATGGAATATCTACAAAGTGGCCATCAGCTTGCAGATTAGCAACTTCTCCATGTTGATAAATGCACCTGCTGTAACTCAACTCATTTTCCTCATGTGAAATCATGGAACTTATCTCAGCTGTACTCTCAATTGTGGGCTGTCGACTGAGACCAGAAATAACCATAGATTAGTACCTCGTACCTCATTTATATACCCATATCGACGAGCTTAAGGCCTGCATTCTACAGGCAAAGCCAAGCGCATTGTTGGTAGGTACTAACAAAAAAGGATGGCGCCAACATGCAAAGACGGGTTGGCAATAATTTACTCGCCAACAGAAACGAACGTGTTGTGGCGGCCCACATTGGGACAAAGGGAGACATTCACCAGAGAGTGCTTGTGCCTTTAAGAGCGGGGGTTACGCCTCGTTTCCACAGGCATTTGTCCGATGTCCGTATGCGGTCCGAAGTCCATTCATTCCTATGGGAATCTCCGGGATCTCCGTTTTGTTTGCGAAACTCCTCCTTCCGTTTTTTTCGGTCCGTAATCATCCGTATTTAC
>OMPB01118614.1:0-10574 GCA_900312615.1 Stylephorus chordatus | reverse complement strand
ATCGAGATGATCGGTCAGTTTGGTGTGAATTTCTACAAGGTTTACGAGGTTGTAGAGAAGGTGACGGTCATCACCAAGCACAACGAAGACAAACAGTACCGCTGGGAATCGTCCGGTGGAGGGACTTTTACTGTGAAAGTAGACGATTGTAAGTGATGAAAGTCAAAAGTAGCCTTTTCCATAAATAGAATTGACATTGTTAATTCGGTACCATGATTATGACAGTTGTCATTAAGTGTCATTCTGTAAATTATGGGTTAGGGTTAGGTTTAGGGTTATTGTTTGACATCTCAAACAATGTCAACTTGGCATTAAAAGTGACATAATTTACTGACTGACACTTAATGACAACTGTCATAAGCATTCATAAAGTGTCATGACAGGTGTCATGTCATGATCATGACAGCATCATGACAGTCTTATGCACAAACTTCAAGTAAAGTGTTACCAAACATTTTTTTTTACAAATTAAAAGCCAATTCAGTATGGTAACATTGGGCCATTAATCAACAACAATACAGAGTTTTCTGATAGGATCAACAAGCCAAATTAGAGCAAATTAGGGTAAAGCTATAATGCATTAATGCACAATTCCGTTTCCTCACTCATAATCATTGTGGACCAAGTGGTTCAGATGGAGGATTGAGGTGGCAGATGTTGCATTAAATCTCATCATAACGACAAATGGCTCCCATAAGCCCCCGCTCGTCGGCGTCCGCGCATGCGCATAGTCCGTACATTCAGACGGAAAGCAGCGCTCAGCACCGCGTTCAGGACGTTCTGCAGCTTTTGCAATGTAACTGAGATCTGTCTGTATAACGGCTAATCGTTTTAGCGTGTCTATTAAAGTCACTATAACATGTACTTCTTTAACATTGTATTATTCACCTGAGACAAAACTAAATCAGTTTATCATTTATTCCTACGTTAAATCCAACTCCTCCACAGCTGAAGACGCCATTGTTTTTATTGTTTATCGTTTGTTTTGTCACATCAACGCCTGCAACCAGCGAACAACACAGCTGGCTAGCAAGTTTGTTTTTTTGGTTTTGTTTGTTTTTTCAATTTTATATTATCCAATAATATCTTTAAAGTTAGAAGAAGAAAAACATGTTCACAAGAGACTCAATATCACCGTGAACATCGGCACATCAGTGCATATAGAGTCCCACCAGTGGGCTCAGAGTGGTTTTATATTGTTCTCTATACCAACATGCCTGAGGGTGCAGAGAAATGACATACATAACTCTGTTGTAATGTTCCGGCTGCAGCCCGGGGATCTACTGTAACTAAAGATTACACGATAGGACAACGGCCGCACATCTAAAGTAGGCCTACTTTAAAAAAGCTCAACTAAATGAACTAGTTGGCCGATGGAAGGATTGTTTCCGTGACTGTCGACGGTTGCCAGATGGGAATAATTAGAATAGTAACACCTGCTCCCTGAAATCATGATGACGCAACTTCTCTCTCTCTTCTTCACTTCTCTTCGCTTTATCGCTCGCTCTCCCTCTCAAATACAGTCGCTGCACAAGAAGGGCGCCAGGCGATCGCATCAGAACACCCTGTCACAGATGATAACATCTGGATTAACGAGGCCCGGTCCTCTTTTCTTTTACCTCTTCCTTCTTTCCTCCTCCAATCCCCCGTAGCCGATATATGCTCTCCATGAACCCCCCCCCCTCTCTCTCTCTCCTCACCTCCTCTTCCTCTCTTTTCCATCGTCTGCAGGCTACATTGTCACAGCCACTCTACCTCGCTTCATCTCCCGAGTCTCTCTGAGGTCCGCAGCCGGAGGTCGGACACGTGGAGTAATGAGCTTCGCTTTTACCACTGTTTGCCTCTTGTCATCCATCTTTTCCTCTTCCCCTCCTTTGTGTCCCCCCCCCCAAACCTTCTATACACCCTCCCTCTCTCCTCCTCTTCTCTCTCTCTCACATTTGCCCGAGGTCAGTGGTACTGTATACTACCGCAGACGTAATTCTCTTGATCGCTCTGTGAACCATTCATCCTCACACCGCCCCACATACAACAACCCACCACCCCACTTTGGATTTGCTGGTTAGCCTTCAGTTAACCCTGCAGAGGACAGGGTCCATGAGTCGGATGTCGATCAGCGCCGCTGCCTCATGGGAAATATCTGGACGTTGTGGGCCTTTCCAGAAATAACCAAGCCGCCGCGCACACACTCCATCACACACACACACACACGGTACATGAAACACAACCAATGACACGTGGAAATGACCTCCCAAAGGGTTAACACATCACATCAGTCGTGGGGGGTGTGTGAATAAATTCAAGCAGGAGAAACAAAATAAAGCAAACGTGTGCCTAGAAGAACAATAAGAATACGCGGCCTAGATGGTTTTCTGGGTTTATTTTGATCTGTCAATCACGCCCGCATTGGCACCGTTAGCCGAGGAGAAGTAAACGCGTTGTGTTTGGATCAAGCCGCACCCTAACACACTTCCAGGGGAAGGAACATTGAGAATGTATCCAGGTTTAAAATCTGAGGCACTGATGTCATTTTCTTTTCCATTTTGGATCACATCCACGGTCGTATTGTCACTATTTTAACAATTTATGCCAAAGAAATTACAAACATTTTGTTTCGTTGTAATCTTATATCGAACCCTATGATGTGTTACTTCCTGGAAAACAAATCTCCCAAGTGCTTACCTCACAATGATCGGAGTGAGGTCAACCAGGTCAACTTCAACGCTATCTGTCTATCGAATCTGTCTGTCTCACTCTAAGGTTGTTATAACCCGCCTATCGTCAACGTTCCAATCAAATTCCTCTAAACGTTATGTCCCTGTGCCTGTGTGCCTGTCACCCTTATGTCCCAGAACTTAGAACTGACAACCGCAATTAGGATGGGGCTGTTTTGCACCCTAGTATATATATTTAACTCTTGTAAAGCACCCTAGTATATATATTTATCTCTTATGAGGCTGCCTTGCTTCGTCTAGTGCTCAGCGCTTGTCTAGCGGTACCATTTACGTCAAGCTCTATTGAATTACTCCATTACTAGCCCTAACTGAGAGATATTATTATTATTGCTCTTTTTCTGACTAATGTACCTTTCTACTTTTGCATTTGTTAGTAATTTCTGACATGTACTGCATATGTACAGCAGCTTGTCTAGCGGTACCTCTACATCTAACTCTATTGAATTAGTACTAGCCCAAAATGAGATATTATTATGATTATTACTCTTCTGACAAATGTACCTTTCTACTTTTGCATTTTGTAAGTAATTTGACATATGTACTTTTGTAAGTCACTTTAGACAAAAGCGTCTGCCAAATGCCCTAAAAGTAAAGTAAAGTTCCAATTAAACCATTTCATTAATTGAATTGACACTGACTAATGTTTTTAGGTTAACTTAGCAAAGCTAAAGGTTTATTAAAAAACACGAGCAAAAAGTACAGACGATTAGACTTTCTTTCTGAGATAAGAGACATTATGGTGCCATTGTTTTTGCCAAGTACTAGTGCAACCCTAGTCAATCATTCACCTTGCCAGTTGGTAAATCAACACCTTTATCAGAATGATGGCTTTGTTTATTAGCTTCCTGGTACAGTTTTTAGTTGATCGCCCTCAGAGGTCATATGGCAAAGGGAGTGGTGCATTTGGTCTGAAACATTAATTGCAAGAATTTGTCTGATAAACAAAGACTTCTTTCAAAAAATGTAGTTAACTCTGAAGTAATTCGAAAATGTCTATTTCCCTCTCAAGTAATTAAAACTAGATTGGTGCTGTTACGTCAGTCTAGCCCTTGTTTTGGTTTATCGGTCCTCTGTACTTCAAAAAACATCAGACAACTATTTTGTACAAAAGTAGCCTCATTTTTATTTCCTACCGTCACCGAACTGATTCCTTTCCCTTCCTTCCTTTTCAAGGCCATCGCGGATCGCAGAAGGCATGATGAGGATTATAACAGACAGCAGTCTCAACGGGGCGGTGATGAAGATTACCTGTTCCAAGGGTATCCACTTCCACACTTATGAACCTCAGTCTGCCTGAAGCTGGAGTGAGAGCGCTCCCTTGTGATCTCATCATAACATCGCTTATGACACACCTGACACACGCAAGGGAAATATCAGTTATCTATATCTGAATTGTTTCCAAATGAGAAGAATTCTGAAAATGGCAACAAAATGACAACTGAGCAATGAAAATACACATAAAACATAATACTATACTACCCAAATACTGGATGCCCTAATAACGTGGAAATGCACGGTTATGGTAACTTAATTCAACCATAACCATTTCCCATTAGCAATAGCATCCAACAAATTACAAACTAGCCAAGGTGTCAACCCTGAAAAACATATGACTAGACAACAAATCCCATAATAATACTGCCATTCAATAACCCTCTGAGGTCTGTGTTCAGGTGCTGTGTGATTTTGGTATGGTCTGTTATTTATCTAAATATAATCAACTTAACACACTCTTATGCCAAAGTGTTTGATATGTCTATTTGAAGGACGATCACGGCTACATTTATCTGTAATCAATAGTTTGGTCAGTATCATTATGAAGCTTGTAGGCCTACTGTAGATTTATCTATAACACAAAAGATAAAAACTGTATTTTCTGTTGCTGCCAGAAATGTTGTCATAGGACACACTAGAATATACTGATGAACTGTTTTGTGAATAAAAAATATTTTCATCCATGTCTTGGCTATATAATGAAGTCAAAATAGTTGTTAAAATATTTTATATAAATATGTAAAAATAATTAACTGTACAACTGTTGAACTCCGATGTAACCTCAATGAGTTAAATATTCATTACAAAATACACAGGCGTTGCTATGATTAGCGATTAGCGTCTCTGTGTATTGGACAGGGACACAACAAAGCGAATGCAAATCGATCGCCACCAGGCTGTTGATTCGGAAAGGGATCGAGCAGAGAGGTAATGCAAGATTTAATTTATGTAATTTCTAACCTAATAAATATATTATTCAAAATCGGAATGTCTGAAAGTGGCGATTCTAAGGTTTCCGGCAATATTTTTGCCGTGTGTATGATAAAATCATGCAGAGGTATATATAGAATTATAAACCAAAGTCACTTTATTTACCTACGATCTCGCCGGCGAGACTGCAGACTCCAGAGGGTTCATTCACGCCACCAATTTTGTTTAAAATACAAAAATGCCTAAAAAGCAAAAACCCATACATCCAAGGCTCAATCTACACAGGGATTTTTTCTTTCCAAAAATCTATTTGGGCTGCGGAGAAAAGGGTGAAAAAAATAAAAATGAAATATTTGAGAAAAGGAAATTAGTAAATTAGTAATTAGTAAACCAAAATGCATCTTTTTCCATGTTCCTTTTGCCATTTAAAGGGTAAGTTCGGAATTTTTGACATAAAGCCTCATTTTTGACTTAAGGCCAGAACTACTAATTATGGTAACGGTACTAACACTACAACTAAACTATATGCAAAACAATTCTACGGATAACACTTATTATTATTATTACAATGAAGCACTACCACCGCAGAACCGAGCCAGCCATTATCACCGTGTTGTAATTTGCGGTCTTCTTGGCGCGGCAAATCTTCTTGATCTGCTGACGTAGCCTGCGATAGAAAATCGCAGTGTGACAGCAGAACAGCTGCTAATCGTACAGTCTGGCCAGGCTGATCAAGTTCGACTTCATCGCACAGTGTAACATGTAAGAATCGTATAAGATTGAATCCATCGCACAGTCTGTGGGGGCCTTTACCCGTGATGATTCTGATTGATGGAGACCTTTTTCAGCTTGGTGCACGCAGTCACGCACTTGGGCAGACAGGCTAATGCTAAACGCAACCCAACGGTACCAGTAGCAGCCACTACCAAACACTCCACAGTGCACACAAAGCTAATAAAATATGATGACAGTCTATCGGGGTGATCAGGTCAGTGAGGGGTAGAAACATCAGTTTCATCTCCTGGGATGAACAGGTCCATCAAAGCCAACAAGGTAATTAAGCACGGACAACATCTAGGGGGGGACCTCTGCTTTTTACAAGACACCTCCGTACCTCAGATATTTCTTGCATCAAAAGGTCATGGATGGGTCACATGTTTCATTCCAGATTTTCTGAGAAGGCTAGGGGAGCTGCAATTGTGATGTAGGGATGTTGCCTTTGAACTGATTTGAAAGGCATGTCTGACTTTGAAGAGGATAATTTGACTTCTAAAATGACGCTATAAACACTCCAATTCACCCCGATAGAGTGTCGTCATATTTTAGTAGCTTTGGGTGCACTGTGGAGTGTTTAAATTGAATTTGGTAGTGGCTGCTACTAGTTACCAAAGGGTTGCGCTAGCATTAACCTGTCTGCCCAAGTGTGGTACTGTGTGCACTGAGCTGAAAAAGGGATTCATCAATGAGGTCTCATCATGGCTAAGTCGAAAATGAGGCTTTATGTCAAAAATTCCAGACTTACCCTTTAAGGTAGAACCCTTGGTTCTTCATTCTCTACTTATACCTCAACCTCTACCTACTACAGTATACCTTTCTCTCTTTCTGGTTACCATTTTTATTTTACTATTAAAATCCTACAGCTTTAGCTTTCTACAGTAAACCGGAAGCAAAATGAATACTCAATTTATATATTTAATGAAAAGAGTTTTGAAAGTATGATTATTCTCGTTGATTATGTTTTGTAGGAAAACATCTAGGCAGGGAAACATAAATAAGTGCTGCTTTTGTTGTCCATTGAAAATACAATGTAGAAGTTTTATATTTAACCTTACATGACCATTTTGTTGATTTTCTAATAATGATTTGGAGCTTAAATACATCAGACTTATGTTTGCAATGATTAATTTATTCAAGCCATTAGGTGAACAGTGAATTCAAATTTGTTTCAATAAACCCATTGATGCTTACAAAAAAATACTATATCCAAGTGTAATTCTTCTCTTAATTAGAGAATGTTCCTTCATTTCTGGGTTTGTCTTTTTTTATATACTGAATAAATGCCTCTTGCTTTTAGTTTATATGAAATACGTTTTCCTCTAAGCATGGCAGCACACTGAAAACATTTTCTATGTCAACGAGGAACCAACACCTAAAATCAAACCACAACAATAAGTTGTTGAAATTTTTGTTTCTGAAGTGGCGTTTACTAAAATTTTACATTAGAGTTTTACCATAGTAATCAACCAGCCTTATTTACTATACTTCTGTAATGTTGTCTACATTCAACATGTTCAGACCATCAAACGGACATTAAAACCTTGTTTTTTGGGAGAGGGAACGATGGTTTGTACAGGTTTGTACAGTACATATTTAGATCCAAATGTACACCACGGGGAATGATATCTTTTGGATAAGCACAGCTTGAGCACAGCTACATCTGCGTCCGATTATGTTTATAATGAGTCTGCTTTCTTTTTTAGATATCTGGACTCAAATCATCCCCACTGAAGGCTTTTATATGAACTTTTGTTTACCGTTGACACAAACAGACACACAATGATGTATCACACAAGTGTTGTTGTATGGAAGAGTTTTCCCGCCAGATTGTACCGTTTGTTAATCTACTTCCTATTGGATGTAAGTGTTTTGATTGGCAAATAAACTGGCAGCCAGCCAACAATAATAATCCTGCAGGAAAAAGAACCATTATTTATGTTGGCGGGTGAACACGTACATGCAACATTGTACTCAAACATTGGTTTAGGAGGCATAGATGGGTCAGTTAGGTGCAGGGAAATCCTGCTAGGGTCTGTTTTGTTTTCAAAGTTACTGCAATAACAAACATAAATTACTGCAAAAGTACTCATAATGTAGGGAATCATCATTTTAGAAGAAAAGGAATCCTAGTTAGTCTTAAAATGACATTGAACTTATAGCATCATGCCCTGCGCTATGATAAATGCTGTGTGTACACTGTTGTGTTGCTTTATCATAATGAATTAATGAAAGTAATGAAATACCTTGAAGTATACAGGCTGTTGCTTTTCTACACTGTACAGTTTTAACTTGGATATGAATATGTGACATTAATGTAGACGTAACAGTAAAAAGAGACTGCAGAGCTTTAAATAGGTTACAGAAGGGTTTACTTTCAACCCGTTTTTAATCATTTTATACTCAAAAGAACTAACTGCTAAAACAAATGCTGAGTTCCTGTTCTAGAACATACACCTTACTGTAGCTAATCTCAGATGGGGCTTCTGTATAAATCAAAACAAAGTGTCTTTCAGTGTCTTTATTTGGACTGGTGACAAACAAGAGTGCACATTAAAACTGATATTCTTTAAAATAGGCAATGGCGCCCCCTATGGGGAGGCCCATAAAGCTACAGATCCCACAACGGACCCCCTAACAGCAAAGCTAATGAAAGCCCTTGACTTCAGTGACTCTGAATAAAATGGATTGAATTGTTTACAGTTAGAAGAAAATGTCTGTTTTATATCACTATGAACCTTATTATGTCGTTATTATTATGTCCTGTTTTCACAAAAACAGATTCTATTTTTTCTTTAAAGTTGATCTAATTCAGTGTGAACATGGTAGTTTTTCATCAATTTCATCAATTTGACTATTTGTTATAACTATTACTGTATTTTGCTGTTTAATAAGCATTATTAAAAACAGACTATTTGTTATAGTTTAATAAGCATTATTAAAAACAGACTATGTTTTATAGTTTAATAAGCATTATTAAATTCAGATATGATGTAATTATAAAATGCTTATTGCACAGGTTTATATGGAGACGTCAGCACTCTTCAGCAGACTGGAGGTATTGTTCATCCTACACAAACACACACACACAAAACCTCATCAAATAAACCCACTTTGGGTTTGACAGTTGGCAAATTGGTCTAACGGTAAATCCACAATGATAAAATAAATAATTTGCTTTAATATTAAAATGAATCCTTTTAAAAACAAAACATAACTAGTAGAACTCACATTCTGGTAATCCTCTCCAATCTCTCATTTAAGTCTTCCTGGAAAGAAAAATGAAAAAGGTTAAAATATCAAATGTGATGGTCTCTGCTCCACCTGGTGTCATGATAATATGATATCTGCTGTCCTGTATGTTTAGGGACATATGCAACAGTGGTGTCATGATATCTGTCCTGTATGTTTAGGGACATATGTAACAGTGGTGTTATGATATCTGTCCTGTATGTTTAGGGACATATGCAACAGTGGTGTCATGATATCTGTCCTGTATGTTTAGGGACATATGTAACAGTGGTGTTATGATATCTGTCCTGTATGTTTAGGGACATATGTAACAGTGGTGTTATGATATCTGTCCTGTATGTTTAGGGACATATGTAACAGTGGTGTTATGATATCTGTCCTGTATGTTTAGGGACATATGTAACAGTGGTGTCATGATATCTGTCCTGTATGTTTAGGGACCTATGTGACCCACTCTGGTTCAAAGGGGATTATGTACCACAGGGTCATTTTTCTGTTTTGTACATTTTGTGGAAGTACAGATCATATGCTTTCAAATTATGCGCCATGCATTAAAATCTGAAAATATTTGAAGAAGATATGCTTATTTGAATGTTGGTATAGTTGAAATCACAAAACTGAGAAAACATTTGGAACATTTTCACTCATATTTAACAATGGTCCTTGTGGAGGGGCGCGGGAGCGCGTCTGTCAGAGAGAGCTGGGGGGCGTGGCTCACGGACGTGCCACTCAGGCAGGTACTTGATCAAGTCCTTCCACCTGTGTCTGATTACCTGCCTAACCACTTATATCTCCATAGTAAGGTGTTGCCCGGCCCGGGAGATTCGTTGTGGAACTTGGTGTGGACACGGCGAAAGAGAACGCCAGAAAGGCGTTCGGGCTGCGAAAGGAAGACCGCAGCAGAGAAACTATTCCTTTATTATTTTGGCCTGGTGCCGTGTTCAGGGACAATATATCACCCCAGCGAGGGCTTTATTTTGATCCTTGACTCGGTGTACTGCCTGCTATTTCCCCACACATATATATGTCTGACTTTGAAGAGGATGATAAGAGGATCATTTTACTTCTAAGGCCCTGTCCACACGACAACGTTTTTTTGATAAACGTTTTTCGTATCTAAAAATATTCCCGTCCACACAAGCGTTTTTATAAAAATATCAGCATCCACATGCAAACGCATAAACGCAATATAAACGCTGCCATTGAGCATTCCGCACCAGTAGTCGGCGATATAAATTCAACCCTATAGCCCCGCTGGCCAATCAGACGCCAGGTAAACAAAGCTACTACCACTCAAGATTGTGGACCAATAACTGTGCATTTATTTGTAAACAGGTAAAAAGTCCTGTTAAGAGTGATATAATTAGTACTACTTTGTACACGTCCATTTGTCCGAAAATCAGCTAGCCTGTGTAGCCTCGACCACCGTTACCTGTTGTAAACAAAGACGCCAGAATATGACGTTTGAAGAACAGCAAACAGCTGCAGTGCGCATGATCCAAGAAATCTACGCGCATGATGACGTGACAAATACAAGAATCTCCGTTTATCTCGTCCACACGGCAAAGAATAAACGGCGTTTTTAGAAATCTTCATTGATTCACCGGA
>OMPB01117656.1:0-10721 GCA_900312615.1 Stylephorus chordatus | reverse complement strand
CTGTCAGAACGGGAGTTAATGTTATCTTATTAAAGGTAGTCAAGACCGATATATCGAATCAGTCTGTAACGGTAACTTTAATATTGGTTGAGGATCCAGCGTTATCAATAAACTACACCTAGTTTTCATTCAAATTTATATACTCTGAATAAACAAATTCTAGACTAGATTAGAATAATGATTTAACCCCATTTGACATTTAATAATTATGGTATAATGAGTATTAATCATACCCTTCAAATTCTCTGATTGATTTGAATTAAGAGAAGGAATCACAGAATCTGAGATGTATTAAACACACGGTTTTACAATCATCCAACATTTAATATAAGTAAAACAAAATGGTTACAAGAATATACATAAAGAATGTTTCTTTGGCTTTAACAGAATATTCAATATCAACATGAGAACTGTAACAGCATCAACAGACCGACTCAAAAGGTGTATGACTTTTAAATCACAGCATTCAACCAGCGTATGGATGTAGTATACTCACGACCTTAGGAATAATGTTGTGGAAAAACAAGGACAAAAAGGGAATATATATGTATGTATGTGTATGTATGTATGTATGTATGTATGTATGTATGTATGTATGTATGTATGTATGTATGTATGTTAGGGCTGTCAAATGATTGGTGGCCCTGGTGTATGTACGTAGGTGTGTATGCTCTTTGTTTTTGTTTTTTGTAACGAACTGAACTGTAAGAAAGGGGGGCTCTACATAAGCCGAGGCTTCTGCCCCAACCCTTTGGTTGTGACCAAAGTTTATACTTTGAGTGACCAATAAATTAATTAATTAATTAATTAATTCATTCATTCATTCATTCATTCATTCATTCATTCATTCATTCATATATATATAGACAGACAAAATCTAAGATATATACAAAACTAAAAACACACAAGCTGACCTAAACTAAAAACCGAAGAACTGAGCTAGTCTCCTCTCATTTTATGGCATTTTCTCCTAGGCCTTCCAAAGCTCTGATTGGTCGAGAGCGGCATTCTTCTGTCTAGAGATAAGAGGAAATATTCTACACACAGTTAATTCACACACATCCTAGTATTACTAAGTTGACTGGCCTGTGATTCATATTTAGTATTTCAATTTCATATCGCTGTCTAGTGAGTGATAATAATAATAATAATAATAATAATAATACAATCACTTTAGTTATGCTATTATGAAAACTGAAATGACTGTGCTTCAATTTTTCCCCTTTGGTGGGGGGAAGTTTTTACTCTCGACAAAAGCCAGATAAGGACAACAAGCTGATGAGCCATAAACTAGCACACAGAGAGTCAGCCTAGTCAACCAGCATCCTCCTTAGACGTTACTTTCCACTTCATTCATTAGGCATATGGCCTTAAAATTGCCTTTACTAATAATCAATAAAAACAACGTTCTCACAAGAGAAATGATGGTAATTCAGGTCTACATAGGAGAGACATGATGGTAATTCAGGTCTACATAGGAGAGACATGATGGTAATTCAGGCCTACATAGGAGAGACATGATGGTAATCCAGGCCTACATAGGAGAGACATGATGGTAATCCAGGCCTACATAGGAGAGAAGAAGTGGGTCGGAATTGGCCTATTGTCGGTATCAGCCAGCTTACGCAGGAGTCTGTCCCTGATACAATGCGCTAGACCTCTGGGAGACGGACTGCTGCGGACGGAGCGCAACACCTATCCTCAGCTCCCAGCACTTCTCGCACAATGTGCTACTCATACGCTGAGTTGGTGGCACCCGGGATCGAACCCACGACCTTGCGATCCATAGGCGAGAGCTCTACCGACTGAGCTACACCCGGGCATTCAGGTCTACATAGGAGAGACATGATGGTAATTCAGGCCTACATAGGAGAGACATGATGGTAATTCAGGTCTACATAGGAGAGACATGATGGTAATTCAGGCCTACATAGGAGAGACATGATGGTAATCCAGGCCTACATAGGAGAGACATGATGGTAATCCAGGCCTACATAGGAGAGACATGATGGCAATTCAGGCCTACATAGGAGAAACATGATGGTAAGCTCTATGTAGCAAATTGCGTATCGATTTGAACGTAAGTGTCTCAGACTCAAGGCTCTCACACACCGGCGACAAAGGCGCGCGTCAAAACTAGCCGGACCTATGTTTTCAATGAAAACCCTACCACCGACGGCAGCCGCGAGGCTAACTGGACTCCATATCTAGCAAGGGAAATTGCTAGATATGATATATGATAGATAAGGAAATAAGAAAATCAGCATAGCAAACAATCAAAATGGTCGCTTCAAGCCTGAATGGCAAAAGTATTTCAGAGTAATAAGAAAAAACAACTATAGCCATATTTCACTAGCAAGGACCATGCCACAACAATGTGACAATGTGGGGGGGGGTGAATGAAGGGGTCGACTGGTTAGCCTGCTCTGGCTTAACGTTGGTGGCTGGGACGGAGACTCCGGGTGTGGGTTGTGTTTCAGGTCGGATTAGATAGTGCTGAGGTGAGCAGGGGCTTGACGGAGGTCGTTGATATCATTATGAACGATGTGCCTGAGATGACCTGTCTAGATGACCTGTCTAGCCGCTGTCGAAGCTGGCTTCCTAGATCATTCATGCCCCCTAAGAATGGCGGCTATTACGATGGAGTACATCTCATGGAGCGCAGACGAGGAGGATCTGGACTGTTGGTCGAGTGAACTGAACTCTGGGGGCCACTTGGAAGCAAACCATCTCTCACCATAGTAACCTTCGAATGGAAGGAGCTGCGTCGGTATGAAGTTAACTATCGTCGGGTTGGGTGACATAGTCATTGTAGGAAAAAAAATAAATGTCATTCCAGAGAATTGCTGACAGAGATGCATTTCTATTCTGCATGCATTCTGCATTGTTAGATTAGATAGTATGGGTTTCCCTTGGGGCATTATACATATAGCGTAATTGAGGTGACCAATATGGGCTAGCAGCTGCTGCTTGTGCAACTGTCAGCTAGCAGATAATTTGACAGAAGGGGTGTGATGCACTGTATTTTCTCAAGGGGGGGGGGCATAGATGCCTGGAAGGAGATGGAGTCCAGGCAGATGCCTAAAAACTCTATGGATGTACAAGGCCCTGAGGTTTTCTCTTTAGAAAGTGAGACGGCAAGTTCTGAGAAGGTATTGATAAGAGTACAAAGCCAGAGGCATGGAGGTGAGGATGGAGGGGTGTGGACGAGGAAATTGTCGAGAAGATGGAGAACGTATGGGAGTCTGTGGTTGTTGGTGAGGATTCAACATAAGGCTTCTGAAAGTGAACCCATGTATGAAAAAGTTTACAAACTCTCTATTGGGGTGTTTTTCATAGAGCGGTGGCTAGGGCCTTTACCTTGATGGACGTACTGAGGAGCTTTGCTAGTCACTCCGCTGGTCTGGTTAGATTGTGGGGGCTGCTACTTCTTGCATGGGCACAGAAGGAGCAGGTGTGCAAGAATCTGCAGCTGGAAAGGGAGCAGCCCAGATCATTAAAATGATTGTACACCCTGATTGTTCCTCCCTGATAGAGGATTGGCCATCCCCATTTTGGCAATGCCCTTGGGGATGGGAACTTTGACAGTGGGGCATATGTCGATGGGTTAAGGCATGATGGGAGGAGGCGGTGCAGCGGGAGATGAGCAGCTAAATACCGGGGTGTTGCATGAGGAGGAGGGGTGTGAGGGAAGTGGGGGCAATGACATGCATGCTGTGGCTGGATGTGGGGGGCGCTCCACAAAGGATAGACCAGTAGGAAATGAACGGGGAGGCTGAAAAGATCCGGCTTGGTTCATCTGATGGGGCGCCTGGGATTGCTGGGTGAGGCTCTTGGACTGCTGTGTTGGTTGTTAGGGAAGTATTAGAAGGAGCCGTGTTGCCGTGTACAGCTGAAGGAAGGGTAGAAGAATGGATGATGGGATGGAGGGATGCATGTGCAAGGGGACTCCTGTGAACGCCGGGATGCAAAGAAGGATGTGATGAGCTGAGAGAAATCAGAAACAGAGGGAGCTGGCACGGGGGTAAATGCGACATGGCCCCCGCAAGGTGGGGCTGATGGTGCTGGCTGTGGGCCTGGAGGCGGAGGCACTGTGATGTTGTGGGTGACGATCCTGGAGGTGGGTAGCTCGGGCGAGGATGCCGGAAGCACGAGAGGCTCTGAGTTTGTTGTGGCTGGAGTGTTGGTGGATGCAGGTAGAGTTGAAACAGCCTTATTTTATTGTCAGAGCGACTAAAGGGGATGCCTTCCCTTTTTAGAGCGCTCTGAAGACAAGCCACGGTCCAGTTTCTGATGTTAGTTTCGAGACTTGGATGTGGAGACGGCCGATGCGATGGAGGTGCGGCTCGACTGCGCCGAGGTGGCCGATCGGGAGTTGATCGCAAGGGAGGTGGCTTAAGAGTAGAGCGATCAAACTGATTATGTCTGTCGCGACCTGGTCCTGGGTCTCATGGACAGAGGAGAAAAAGCTTGAGATTGAGACGGAGTAGGAGAAGTCTCCTTGGGTGGGCTTGGACGGAGTTTCCTGCGAGGCTGAAGAATATGTACAGTAGAGTGCAAGTGGCTTTGGTGGAAAGATTAGCTATTATCTGGCTGCTGTGGGAATAGCATGAATGAAGAAGAATCACTGTCCAATAGATTGTCTCCTGAATCTGATGGATTCATCTGCAGTTCAAACTGACAGATGCATCAACAGTCAATTATCACAGGTAGGTAAATAGCGATAAACATGTTTAAATAAATGGCTCTTTAAATGACGTCAGTCAGCCAGTGCGAGAAATAAACCTGGGTAATATCCCGGGTCGTGCAAAGCAAGAACTTAAAAAAAAAAAAAGTCCAAGCGATAAAATGCTGCCTCCCTCCCAGCCCTTTTTTTTAGTGCCAGAGCAGCCTCTCACTTGAGTTAGCATGGCAATGTGTGAAACACACACACTTACAACCACCCAGATGCAAGATGATGCCTCTGCCCGCCGGGCCCTTGTTGTTTGATGGTGGATGTAATTCATAGCGTCTGGGTCGGAAGAAATGTAATATTTCACTTTCATGCAGAGCGACAGAAAGGAAAAAATACATTTGAGAGCACAAGGGTCTAAGTATGAGTCCGAGACGACAATAAAACTTTTTACATTTTACAGAATAATCACTTTATTTATTTATTTATTTTTCTCCGTTTAAACATAACTTGCATAAGAATGCTTTATTATAGTTGTGTTTCTTCGGGGGTCATGTATTTACATTTACATTTAGGGCATTTAGCAGACGCTGTCCAAAGCGACTTACAAGAAGTACATTTGTCAGGAATGAGCAACAACAATATCTCTGGAGTAGTAGGATTTCAATAGAGCTAGTCTTAAACGATACTAACAGAAAAGCTGGTGAGCACTTGTCGACGCAAGGTAGCCTTTGCATCCATATATGTATACACACTACAGTACATTGCAACACAATCCTAATTTATATTTTGAGTACCAGGACATACAAGTGTTAAGACATAGCATACAAGTGCAATTTATACTGTATGTAGTATTATTATATATTTTTTTATAAATGGGGGAGGGGAGAATGTTTATGGGGAGAGTAAAGCCTGGTACTAGAGCAGTGGTCTTGTGAAACCATACTCTACTCAAAAAGATCACGCGGCCTTGTCAGTAAGTAAATTTGTTCTTGTTAATTTTTGGACATTTATCTGAAGCACGCAGTATTCTCTTTTCTGATATTTTGCTCCAGAAAAAGGCTACTGCCCAAATAAGTGATTCTAACCTTAAACTTGCATTCTTTGGATAGAGTAAATTGTCAGTTATTTTAGCACATTAAAGGAGGGGTATGTAACGAAAATTCTATGTATTTTTGTTATAATATTTGCATTTGTCATGATGTATTAATAATCAATAAATTATGATGTTTAAAAAAAAATCGCCAAAATCCATTACAGATTAGGGGTACGGGAGCTATTTAACTCCAACCAATCAATCTAACCTACCAGTTAGATTGGTTGGAACGAATTAGCTGCCCGTCAACAGCCAAAACCAGAAACAGAAACCGAAACCTATCTGCGGTAATATTGTCAATGTAAAGCGTGACCTAGAGCACGGTGAGCACCAAGCTATCTAGGGCAGGGGGCGGGGCTCATCACTCAGATTCTGTTTGAAAAATGACAAAGTGTTTGGATAAAACGGGCATTACATACCCCTCCTTTAACACATAGATACTTTGAGGTAACACACTTAATTTATGAGCTGTCATTTTTAGATTTTCTAAAAATATATAATATAAATCCAGTTAAATGTGTTCTGTGTGATTTATCATTGAGATTAGTTCACAAAGTTTAAAAAAATTAAATGTTGGTACACTCCATATGAATTTTTCATTGAAGTGAGTAGTAATATTTGTTAAAGCTGCAGTAGGCAAGATTTGGGCGCGAACAGAATCTGGGCGTAAGAATAAAGATTTAGAATGTCTACAGTGGCGAAAAACACACCCCCTCCTCTTCGATTCGACGTTGCTGTGCCCAATCTGCACAGCAACGTCTGAGTCTGCCTCTTGGGGACGCGCACCACCATTTTGATAGGCAGGTAACACCGCCTCTTGGCTGAGAGCTGCCCTCATTGGATGTTGGCTACCGGGAGCGGTGAAAAACGAAAGTCCCTGAAAGTCTGTCCTAGGACAGTCAGATATCTTAATTTTTCCCAGAGTAGTTGGTTTATTGCTAGCTGTGGTTCTGTAGCTCACTGGTAGAGCATGGCACTAACAATGCTCAAGGTTGTGGGTTCGATCCCATGGGACTGCAAGAATACTGAAAATGTATGCACTCATGTTCTGTAAGTCGCTTTGGATAAAAGCGTCTGCTAAGCAAGCATATATTACTGTCGAAATGTGAAGAGTATTTCACCAAAAATTACCAAAAAAAATCTTGCCTACCCCACCTTTAACATAAAATACAGAATACAGAATAAGGGATATCACAGTTATTTCAATAAATTGCAGTTATACAGATGCTGAATTGTAAGTCATGATAACTAAAGGCGGAAAATTATTTTTTATTGTATTTGATGCTATCAGACAAAATGATGGTTTCATTCAGTTTTCATGAGACTCTGCATTACTGGTCCGTTTTCTAGGCAACAAACAGCCTCTTAATTTAATTCAAACATACTCAGCTGTATTTCATGTCAGTTAGAGTTTAGCGAGGCTAAGTTCTTACTGAAGACATCAAATACAGACATTATAATGTACTCTTACCTTAAGAGAAGTACCGGTATTTCATATAGTGAATAAAAAATAAATAAAGAGCATGTTTTAATATATTTTAATCAGACCCTCTGTGGAAAGACGAGTGTTTAAAGTCATTCGATAAAAGCAGTTCTTTATTGCTTTTTTTTGTTTGTTTTTTTTGCAGTTTTATAAGTGGAAAATTGAAAACACATTTTTTCCATTTATTGGGTGCCCAATGTCAAAGCTCCTTATTTGAAGGAAATGCGGTATGTCAGGTCTCCAGATAGGAATTCCTCAAGTCCAACATTCCCTGCCAGAGTTTTTCCTTCTCACCGCGATCGGCATCATCGGACAACGTCATTATTTAGGCAGCAGCTTACGACTCTGATCATTTGTGCATGTATACATTCTAATGTGTGTTCCGTTCTGCAGTCGATCTGCAGTGGAAGAGATTACATTCATCCATTCACACACACACACATTCACACACCGATGGCTGCGCCAGCCACGCAAGTTAACAAACAGCTCGGCCTGGAGCATTCAGGGTTAGGTGTCTTCCTCAGGGACGCCCCAACAGGAAGGAACCAAGGAACGAAGCCAACAACTGTCCCGTTGGAGACCCAAACTACCTCCGGAGCTTCTGCCGTTCCTACAATTAGCCCAACCTGCTTGAATTTAGAGGTGGAAGGAAACTGGAGCAAATGGCGGAGGGCCATGGAAACACAGTGAGAATATGTAATCTCCACGTAGACAGGACCTAATACAGGAATGTGGTTGGCTGTGATACACTTCCATTCTTGTGCCTATGTATTCTCCTTGTGGTTTGTAATACTCCTGTATCCTGTGTAGATTTATTTTCAACCCGGAGATGTGAATGCACATTTGTCAGAGTGGGTGTGAAGTTCGAATTTATGGCCTTGTGGCTTCCGCGCAGGATAAGATAAGACCAGCGACCCAGCCAGAACTGATGTAGACCAGCGACCCAGCCAGAACTGATGTAGACCAGCGAACCAGCCAGAACTGATGTAGACTAGCGCCCCAGCCAGAACTGATGTAGACTAGAGACCCAGCTAGAACTGATGGGATGTAGACTAGAGACCCAGCTAGAACTGATGGGATGTAGACTAGAGACCCAGCTAGAACTGATGGGATGTAGGGGAGAGCCACACAATCAGGGGAGATGTTTGCTGGGGAGGGAGCTCTGACGAGCTCTTAATTCTCTAACCTCTTACTTTGGGACTGTTTGACAAAAACAATTTCACATAAAGTATTCAAACCTCTAATGTTGCAACATTAAAGGTCTGAAGATTTCAATTGCCATGTGACATAATTTGTACCTCCTGGGATTAGATTATATTGCTTGGAAATATCAGCTAAATCTCTGAGGCCGTTATTGACATTATGGCCTATCTAATTTAGGCCTAGTAACTGTTGCTATCTTGGAAAAATAATTCTACTTGGCTGAGTGCCAAAGAGTAAAACAATAGTGCTTGTTGCCGATGTTCCCTAAGAGCTGTTGTAATGGCATCTGTAAAAAGCCTACAGTATGTGTAGGCTGGATGTGTCCAAAACAAAGTTAAAGCGTACATGAAGGACATACTTAAATTAGACGAAATTCATCGTCAAGTCAAACAAAAGAGCAAAAGGACGAAATACTTCATAAATGGCATAGTAAAGTAAGCCAAGCTTCTTTTTTCAAACTACAGATTATATTTCAGATAAACTTTTATTGGTATTTACAATCTCTGATGTGCTTTTGTTTGAGAGAGAAAAGTGAAAGACATTGCTGTGATTTGTTTCAAGGAAAGAGGAAACTGTTTTAGCTGATGGGCCCATTTGCTTGTCAGTAAGATGTATCAAAATTCAGCTGCACACTTTATAGGCCTGTAAATGTCACCTCCAGTTCCTGTGGATAGGTACCATGCTAGAGCAACTCTGTGGAAAAAGGCACAATTTATTATAGGAAATAACGGTTCTTAATTCTTAATAAAGATCGTCATTACAAAAAAACAAATGATGCTAATGAAACGTGTGAACGTAAAGAGTTTGCAAGTTCCTTGTTTGTACTCAGGGTCGTGTATGTTGTCCACGGCACACATTTACAAACTTTTTGACTGGTGTAGAACTTCCTTAGGTAACATAAGCAACACATGTAATATTAGAAACCTTTATGGTGGTGCTTGGCTCATTGGTTGGGACTGTAGTCTTGTCTTGTGTTTTCTCTAGAAAGACGTGCAAGGCTGCACGCTGGGGCACTGACCAGGGCACTGCTGAAGAAGACCAGTGGTGCTCAGCCTACACTGGGTACATAACAGTTGAATTAGGGGGGAAAAAAGTACACTAAAAGCAACATGCATTTAATGTGGAGCCACAATGGCCGATAATGACCGGGTCAGTTTGGCTGTAGATGAAACATAGGTTAACACAAGTCTGATCCATCATAGGGTGTCACAATAAAATGGTCCCAGAGGCTTATTCATGGTCTAGTCTAGAATTTGTGAGAATAATTTGTCAGATGTCGTTGTTTTCCACTGTGATTGTTCTGGATTTAAGGGAACTTTTAGACTCTTTCCATAGCAACATTAGGAGGAAATTAATGACATCATAGTGCATTGCATGGAGGGAATTGTTCTTCAGGATGAGTTCAAATAGACGTACACACACAAGACATACACTAGATAAAAAAGTAACTTTGTTTTTATAGTTGTGCTTATATACTGCACAGTTACAGTTATTTTGTAAGCCTTGTGTCAGATCAAGCAAATAACATTTTTTTGGTCAAATGAATGCTTAAAATACAAGGTTAAAAACACCAACTGTCTATGTTTCATATACCCTATAATACTTGTTACTTCAATAAGGTCCTACTCGCATCGTAGGACTTAGAGTAAACTTAGGGTTACAGCTATATTTTTGGCCAGTCCGTTCTCAAAGAAAGAAGTTTGGACGGTCAGGGTTGAGGAAATGCTCAGGGTTTAATCCAAAAATTAGGACATGTCAAGAAAGGAAGTTCTAGTGAAAACTCTAATAGCAGAAAAACTTCAGGCCTGTCCTCTGGATACTAGCTGTTCACTGTGACTCACTCACACACAACACACACACACACACACACACACACACACAGCAGTCTAGCAGGCAGAGGCTGCCTCCGCATGGGGGCCGTGTATCGCTTTATTGTTTGTAGCACTTTCCTGTTTCTGGAATAACCACTTCCCTTAGAAACTCTGCTAAGAAGGGCTTTAACATTCAAAACATTCCATTGCCAAGGAAAACACCTCCGCTGTCCAGAGCAGAGCCCCTCTCTTGGTCTCACACTGATATATTTCACAGATAAAACCAGTGCAAACTATCAAATGGTAGATATATGGTAGATTAACCTATTCTTAAAGATAATAATGAGGATTGTCATTATTATTATTATTATTATTATTATTAATAATAATAACAATACTACTACTACTACTAATAATAATAATTATAATAATAATAATAATAATAACCCCACCATA
>OMPB01117565.1:0-10458 GCA_900312615.1 Stylephorus chordatus | reverse complement strand
CATTCAGTTACAATGTTTTTCACACAAAGCAAACAGGCTGTAGCTGTCTAAAGCCTGACATTGTGTCTGGTAAACAATATAGTGCTAAAAACTAGAAGCATGTGACACAAAGACAACAGCAACCCGCGCAGCACAGCCTGAACGTTACGTGCACACAAGCTGCAGGAGTCCATTTTCTTCTGTGTGCTTTAGCCTGATGTCCTCAACTCAGTCTACAAACAGGCAGAATGAGGAGCAGGCCTTTGCGGGTGAGTAGGCCTACAGTGTTGCTTAGTTCCATACGCGCATACTGTACCTCTGTCCCAAGGAAACTTCCTTGTTTTTCAAACTCTCTCTCTCTTCTTGCTGTCACAGAGAAGAAATGGGTCCACGAGATGCTCTCTGTCTCTGGTGCATCTCTGGCTCCAGCAGTTTCCTTCTGGACCACTGATGCCAGCGGTGCGGTTAGGCTGAGGATAGAGGAAGCTTGCCCAGAACAACCTGTCACAGTCCATCAAATGTTCTGGGCCTCTGTGGAGCGATATGGAAACATATCCGCACTTGCAAGCAAAAAGAACAACAGATGGGAGAAAATCACCTTCTTAGAGTATTATCAGTTCTGCCGGAGTGCAGCCAAAAGCTTCATGAAGGTATGGTGGCCAAAAGGTACTGCCATAAACACAATAAAAGAACGGGCTAGAAGCACAAATGATAACATAATGAATGGTTCAATAGCTATGAGGAGATACGGATTAGGGATTGCATGGTCGATTATAATCAGTGGGTGGTATGATCGATTATTCGAATAATTTTTTTGCCAACACGGCCACTTCCGTTGGCGCTGATATTGCTTCCGCATCAGTTCCGCTCCAAAAAAAGCTTAGCATTTGAATGAAAAATAAATAAATTAATTAATTAATTAATTAAAATAAAACAATTAATAAAACAACTACATTTTCAAAATCGATTTTGACTGTTATGATCGATTATTCGAATATTCTAACTCATCCCTAATACGGATACAAGGAAACAGACTTTATTTCTGTTAAGGATTACTAAACCTATTAATGACAAAAATAAATTAAGTAATGTGTTTATTTGTGCAGCTGGGTTTAGAACGATTCCATGCAGTGGCTATACTAGGATTCAACTCAGCGGAGTGGTTCTTCTCTGCTATCGGAGCCATCATTGCAGGGTAAGAGAGTATCTTCTGGTGATATTAGCCTGTCCATTGGCAAACACGGCACTGAGCCAGATTTGAAGCTACACTACCTGTTTTCACTACAGACATCTACACTGCTGACACCAACTCATGTTATTTGTCGGGTGTTCATCTGTCGTTATGTCCTTCCATACAGTGGTATAATGACGGGGATATATGCCACCAACTCCCCAGACGCTTGCTATTATGTCGCCAGTCACTCGAAAGCCAACATCATTGTTGTGGAAAACCAGAGGCAGTTGGATAAGATAATGCAGGTATTGTAACCTTTGTCTGTTTAAATCTTGATATGAAAAAGATGCATTCAATAATATCAGCCTCTTTTCCTCTGTGGCCTAGATTCGTGATAGACTGCCCAATTTGAAAGCCATCGTGCAGTATAGTGGAGCAGTCCAGGAGAAACAAGCCAATGTCTTTTCAGTAAGTCCGTCAAATAGAGGAATAGAACACCGTATCAACTATCGACCATAACTCAGTGTGTGTGTGTGTGTTACTCTTTTGGGAGAGTGGGAGGAATTCATGAAGCTGGGTCTGGACGTTTCTGATAAAGAGCTGGATGACATCATCAGCAGCCAGACAGCCAACCAATGCTGTGCCCTGATTTACACCTCTGGAACCACAGGCCAGCCAAAGGGAGTCATGCTCAGCCACAACAATGTAAGCTTGGTGTGGTCCGTTTGGTTTTCACAACTTCATTTAGCGCAAGCTATTATTTCACAGTTTTGGAAATATTTCTAGCCGGGTTCAAATAGATGAGTTTACAGATGATAATAATGTACCAACAGTTTTCTATGTACTATTATCATGGCTGTTTAGATCACATGGACTGCCCAACATGCCAGCATGGCTGGGGATATGCAACCTGCTGACACCAAGCAAGAGTCGCTGGTGAGCTACCTACCTCTCAGCCACATTGCAGCCCAGATCTATGACCTCTGGACGGGGATCCACTGGGGAGAGCTGGTCTACTTTGCCCAGCCAGATGCTTTAAAGGTAAATGTTTGACTCTATGCTTCAAATGGAAGCAATAGACAATAGTACAAGTATACAATTTACTCAAATATGAATAAATATATATCTTACAAGTATGAAATACTTTGAGTAAAGATAACATTCAAGGAGGACTACAATTTGTGCACTGTGTAATGTAAAGAGCATTTGTGCATAACATACTTTTTTTTACTGTAGACACTAAAATTCAACCTAATGCACTTTTATTGGTCAGCTCTATCATCACTGTTCTGAGGATATTACATTATCTCTGTTTAGGGGAGTTTGACAACAACACTGAGAGAGGTCGAGCCATCGTCCCACATGGGTGTACCCAGAGTTTGGGAGAAGATGATGGAAAAGCTCAAAGAAGGAATTAGTCAGTGTGGATATCTCAAAAAGAAACTGATTGCTTGGGCGATGTCTGTCAGCTCTGAAGCCAATCAAAACTGTACACAGAAGTAAGTTGTTTTACACTTTGATGTGAATTACTTGTATTTACTTGCAAATAAACATTGCACACAATCTGATAAGTTCTTTAAACAAAACAAAAAAACAGAACTCTTAATATGTCACTTCATTATTCATGAAAATGACCTGGTTCTTATGTAGGTGTACAGGACGTTCTGTAATCTCTTACCACTGGATACGTGGTATTTGGTTGTAACTTTTATCTATTTCATCCACCAGATGTCTTGTTTTTCCTCTTCCTTTTTTCAGAACTGATGAGAAGCCATTTCTTTTTGCCCTGGCAGACAGCCTTGTGCTGGAAAAGCTGCGCGCTGAACTGGGCTTCGCTTACTGCCAGAAATTCTTCTCTGGAGCAGCACCAATCGCTAGTGAAACTGTGCAGTTCTTCCTGGGTCTGGACATCCGCCTGTATGAAGCCTACGGCATGAGTGAGAGCACAGGGCCTCACTTCATGTCAGGTCCCAATGCTTATAAACTACCAAGGTGGTTATTTAACGATTAGCAAGTGTCAAAATGATTTGCAACCACAGTCGTCGCGACACTCTCTTGAATGTTTGTTTTTCATCACACAGCTGTGGTAAAGTGGTCCCTGGCTGTCGCTACAAACTTGCCGGAAGAGATTCAGAGGGGGTCGGCGAAGTTTGCTTCTGGGGTCGTAACATATTCATGGGGTTCCTCAATATGGAAGATAAGACGAGAGAAGCCTTGGATGAAGACGGGTGGCTGCGTTCTGGAGACCTGGGGAAGGTAGACGAGGAAGGTTTTTTGTACATCACAGGGAGGATTAAAGGTAGGGTTACGTTAAAGGCTCTATAAATGTCTTAAAGGGAAACTCCACCGCAAAACAACATTAAACTCATTTACCAGATCGAGGCATAACTGATTAAGTCTCCCTATAGCCGCTTTCGCACCGGGTAGTTCTAGGAACGTAGTTCCTGGTTTTTCCTTAGCGTTCGCACCAGCAGTGGCAATAGGAACTGGTAGGAGTGGTTAAGGAGTGACGTAGGTCACTCGCTATCAAGATGGCGATGATTACCGGCAAAATACCAAGCTACAAATGTGTATTTTCTTTGTTAATAAAGATCTAAAAATTACGAAAACCACTGTATTATCTTAGTTTAATTGTATTTTATGGATTATATACCTCTTTGTAGCATAACATTTATTTTTATTTTTACGATCTTTTCTCCGTACCCGTGCCAATTGCGGAGCTGCGGACAAGCCATATATTACTATCGTTGAGTCACAAAATGACATTTTTCTCGGTGGTAATGTAGTTATTCAGTTGTTTTATGAAGATACAGCCTATCGAAATGTTTGCACCGACATATAAGCATGTGTGTCTTATGAATTCGCGTAGCAGTTTGCTGAAGCCCACGGCTTTTAAAAATGGTGCGCTGCTTGTTCAAATGCACCTACGTCACTAAGAGTTCCTATACTAAGGGAAAAGTACCTGCCCTGAGGTAGGGACTAAAAGAGTTCCTAGGAACTGTGGTCAGAGGAACTAAAAAATCCCCCAATCCGTCCGATGCGAATGCAAAAAAAGGGTTATAGGAACCTTTAGTTCTAGGAACTGCAAAAAGTGCCTCTGGTGCGAAAGCGGCTTATGTGGCGCCAAAGTGACCTCTGCATGGAAATAACCGCAACAGGAGGAAGGGATTTGGTAGAGGTATACATCATAATGACACATACCTCTACCCTTCCTCAATGTTGAACAATTACAATGGGCGGGTCATTTGAAATTCCTGGTACTTCCCCACAAGGTAGAGGAGGCGTTGCCCAAGCACCGGTTGTAGTCCTTTGTGAAGCAGGAAGCTGGAGCATGTGCAGTCATTTAGAGCTACATCTCTGGACTGGTGATATGTAGAGAGTTGGCTATGAGCTCATTTTACTCTGTAGGTAAGCTACTTTTACTCAAATACAGGGAGACCCAGGGTGGAGTTTCCCCACTTACAGTCATGTTTTACGCTCGAGTCCACAGACGTTGACATTGAGGTCTACAAACACCCATGTGTCCCACACTCAATGCAGAGTTGATCATCACAGCAGGAGGAGAGAATATTCCTCCTGTACCCATCGAAGACGCTGTGAAGAAAGAACTACCCGTCATCAGCAACGCCATGCTGATAGGGGACAAGAGAAAGTTCTTGTCGATGCTTTTAACACTAAAGGTAATGAATATTTGATCTGTAAATGTACTGACGTGTATAACAGGTGCTCGGGAGGTAAGCCGGGCTTCTGGAGTACTGGAGGGTCTCTGGTCCAAGTGATCTTTCTCAATTAAGTGTGTGCGTGTGTGTGTGTATGTACTGTATGAAGTTACATTCTATACAATAGATACAAAAAGTGTGATATAAATGCCATCCCTTTATGCATTTTAGTGTGAATTTATCATGTTTATTCATGGTTTTGATGTTGTAGATGTTAAGAGTAGCCAAACACTAAAATCGAACAGCAGAGACAAAAGCAAATCAGTAGGTGCTGCTAAGAGATCGTGTGGCAACAACTTGATACGTGATTGATTAGTTTTCATCACAAGTGACATCCCCTGGCACTATATCAGCCAATCAAAACGAGCAATTGCAATTGACTGTTTTAAAGGAGAGCTGAATCATGTCAGAACGAAGTCCGTTTACATTTGATACCAATAGAATTGCCAGAATGGTCTTTGAATGGGATATTGTGTCAAATGGAGCATGGGCTAGGGATATGTACGACATCCTTGTAAGAGCTGGGTTTGAATATTTCTATCACAGAAAAGAACCAGTGGAGATTGGTGCAGGGAAAGAGATTATTTTCTAGCAAGTAACGGATAGATGGGCATTAGATATATGTTACAAACCAAAACTTTGCACCTTTAGTGAAATAAAGCATGTATACAGTACAGAGAATTATGTTTTGTATAATCTAAGAAAAAGCAGTCTCTCTCTATTTGCTCAAATCAGAGCTGGCATACTTGGCCTTCATATTGAGACAGGCCGATATGTGGGCACTGCTGAGGAGGATAGATTGTGCAGTCTGTGTGAACTTAAGGAAGTTGAAAATGAAATGCACTTTGTATTCTATTGTCCCTTCTATGTGCAATATGTATGTACATTGTATAAGTACAGTGATGTGGCTTCATTTGCCTACTGAGAACGTCCACTAGGGTAGTGCTCGGGGAAATGCTCTGGGAATGGGGGGCCGGTTGGAGAGACGTGTACCAAACCATCCGTTCTGTTTCTCCACCTGTGTCACACAGGGTCTCTCATCGGTCTGAGCACTACCTATGCATTGTTTTTGTTATTATTGAGGTGTCATATAATCCCATATGGGATGGCATGACACGAAAATAAAAATATTCATTCATTCATTCATTGATACAAGCCATTAGATGTTTATTGTGATGTAAATAACCCCATGTTAAAGTGTTGTAGCGATGTGGAAACGATGGAGCCAGAAGACGGACTCAGTCTAGAGGCCGTGAAGTTCTGCCAGCAGTTAGGGAGCACAGCAACCAAGGTCTCAGACATCATCGGAGGCAAAGACAAGGAAGTATACAAGGCTATTCAAGAAGGGATCGACCGAGTCAATCGTGTGGCCGTCTGTAACGCCCAACGTATACAGAAGTGGATCGTTCTGAGAAAGGACTTCTCTGTTTCGGGAGGAGAGCTGGGTACATTTGCTAGAATTAAATTTAAAGAGATAAATATTATTACTACGGTTATTTTTCATTACATCTTAAGTATTTATATTAACCTATTAACATTGTCATCATCCAGGTCCCACGATGAAGCTGCGTCGTCCAGTTGTGTTGCAGATGTACGACAATGAAATAGAGAATCTCTACAAAGACTAGTCCCAGTGTTAATACTGTACTTACAGTTAATACTTAAGTGTTAATACTGTCTTACAATTAGCATTTAAGTCATTTAACCATCCACAATTCCTCCTGATACTGACAAAAAGGGTTTTTTGTCAGTATTTATTTTTGATTTACAATATTTGTTCAAATATCACCTTAAAATAATGGAATCGTAGGTTTTTGTGAGCACACTGGAGATTAAAGAACGACTAAGAGACTTTAAGGCTGGTTTATATGGTTTCATACTGTTTAATATTATCCTGTTATCTGGTACTATCAGTTCTTTCTGATTTCAAGCAATATCTCCAACTGCAACAATGATATTTGCAGTCAGACAATTGTAGACATACTGTACCTGTAGAACAGCCTTTCAGAATGTATGCTTAATGTGATTAAACCTGATTAAAATATAATCAACAACCTCTCAGAGTTGTCAGCCTAAAGGCCCAAACCCTCCAATGAATAAATAACAATTGATATGTTCCAGTTTAAGACTAAAATGTATTTTATAAACACAGTAGCTATTCGAGACATTTCATCGGGTGCTTTCAGTTTGGTTTGCAAAAATGAAAATAAATAAAACATTCAGAGGTCAAACTGTTGAGTAACTGGAATGTCATGACCTCTTCAGTTCAGGTCTAGTACTCGTTGACATATTGCTTCTGTGAATTCTGAGCATTTTGCGTTTCCTCCCAAGTCTTTCGTAAGAACCTTAATGAGAAACCACACACACACACACAATAATTATAGATATATAAAAGGGCCATGCCCACATTTCAACATCTCTCGACACAGCAACTGTTCCTACCCTTTTGTCTCGGATAGTGTTGAAGCAGGCAGTTTCGATCTTCTTGGCATGACCATGCAGCCCCATGTGACGCAGCATCATGACAGCGCTGAGCAGAAGTGCAGTGGGGTTGGCCATGTCTTTGCCCGCTATATCGGGGGCAGTTCCATGAACCTGGGGCATGATTTAAGTAAATACTTGAGTCATTAAAGGAAAGCCAAACTAGGTCAAATAAACTACCGGGAATAAAATGGAGGAGAAACTACCTCTACCTACCGACTCAAAAATGGCCACCCCATTAGTCCCAATGTTTCCACTTGGAGTTACTCCAAGACCTCCAATAAGCCCAGCGCAAAGATCACTGCCAGGAGAAATATGGATGTTAACATATAAAGACTGGACAATTTACTGGTCTGTTTATCGTAGGTAGTGTTGTCATGTTTTTATTTATTCTTTTCTGCTAAAGTTGTAGGCAGTTTTTTTGTAAGTTGCTGTAGCTATTAATTAGACTTACACGAAATAAAACCATATTTGACCGGTTGCATTATTGTTATTGATGTCTACATATAAGAAAAGCTTGAAAAAGCAAACAAACATTTACCTGAGGATGTCGCCGTACAAATTTGGCATCACAAGTACATCAAACTGCGTGGGGTCTTGTACAATCTGTGTATCATATACAGAAGAACAACTACTCAAATGTATTAGCAACACCCATCTAAATAATACAAATGATAACTGATAGTCCATCTCAAAATATGTTGCAGTACCGTGAAGCCAGTACACCCACACATACTGTACGTACATTGAGACACACAGTATCCAAATACATCTCAGTGAATTTGATGTCTGTGTACTTTTCTGCTACTTCTCGACATTTGCGCAGAAACAGCCCATCTGACAGGCGCCTACGGAGACACATGTAGATGACAGGAGAACGTTTGAGTTTGTGTAATCAGCCTTGAAATATAACACGTTGGCGGTCACACATAAGACTGTTTATTCCACGGGTGAAGTCTGAACTGGGAAAGACTGCCTTTTCATTTTACACTCCTGATAAATGGAATAAGCTCCAGAACGTTTTAAAATTGGAGCGATTGGACACTTTAGTCCTTAGGGGTACCCTGCATGGGGAATGCTCTTGTTTTATTTAATGTACTTTTATCTCTTTGTTTTGATTGTTTGTAACCTCTGTTAATGTTTTTTTTACTGTAAACAGGGCTCCCTTGAAAACGAGAGCGGGCGCTCAAGGGCCTTACCCTGTATAAAGGTTATAATAATAATAATAATAACATAGTCGGGGTTAGAATACTACTCACATTATATTTGCCTTGTGAACAGCGGTGACACTGGCTCGCTGGTTGTTTCTGGCATATTCAAAAGCATACTGTGCGATACGTCTACTCGCTTCTTCTGTGATCAGCTTGATGCTCTGTACAACTCCATCCACTATCTGGAATACAAAGGAAACATCCGAGCATAAACATGAAGGTTAAATGAAACTTGTTTTAATATGACAACAATTTAAATGATGTTAAAAGTGGCGACTTCTATAATGCACATTTACCCCTGGTGCAGTTAACCATTTTAACTACCTTTTAATCTACTGTACCTTTTCCATAGTGGAGAACAGATCACAAGTAAATCATAGTTGTAAACCCATGATGCATGGCCAGTTAAGGTGCTGTTTCCTACCACGTGTTCAATGCCACTATATTCTCCCTCAGTGTTCTCTCGTATGGTGACCAGGTCAACGTCAGTATAGGGAGTCTTGTAGCCGTCGATTGACACACAGGGACGTACATTGGCATACAGATCAAACGTTTTCCTTAAAAGCAGGTTCATGGAAGGATGGCCGGCAGCGATCGGAGTGTTTAAGGGACCTGCAGAAGACATTAAACCGTTGAAAACACATTGATGAATAATTTGTATCCTTTTTTTTAGGAATTGTGTATTAGCTACAGTACCTTTGAGGCCTATTTTGTTTCTGTCCATGGATTCTTTAGCGTTTGGTGGAATCATCCACTTGCCACAGGACCCTTGGATGGCTGTAACATTTCTCTCTTCCCATTGAACAGGTACCTAGAGTGGATATGTGTATTATAATACTACAGTACATAAACTGCCTTTCTTGTATTTCAAAACATTAACTAACACAATTGCAATACAATGAATACAACTGCATTATCAGTAATGTTGGGGTTAGTCGAGTGGTTAAGGTATCTGACTGTAGACACAGGTTCAAACCCCCGCTCTGACAAACTATGTACTGTACAAATGTTGTAAGTCGCTTTGGATAAAAGCATCTGCTAAATGCCCTAAATGTAAATGTAAATTAGCACTGAAAGACAATTAATGAAAGCCATTATCCATGACACTGAATAAATAGAATTTGGCTGATGAAATAAAAGATCATTTGAATCAATCACAGTTGATGAAACAATGCAAACCAAAAGTACTGACTTCAGCTGCTTCAAATATCTTCATAACAGCACCAGAGATCTCAGGACCAATTCCATCACCAGGGATTATAGTAACAGTACGTATCTGTTATGACAAAGTAACAGAGGAATGAAAGTCAAAACACTGGTCGGTGGGCGATGAACCCCTATATGCCCCTTTCTAAGATAAGAAGAACTATGATAATTCATTTAGGATATGAGAAAATGATAATTTCTATACCAATATCAAATGAAATAAATGAGCTTTCAGAACCCACCTACTCCCCCCTTAGTTAGTCCCCCTCCCCGCATTTATGTAACTTGTTAGCACTTGACCTCTATGCCTGCCACTCATATGTCCCAGAACTGACAACCGTATTAGGATGGGGCTGTTTTGCACCCTAGTATATATATTTATCTCTTGTAAAGCACCCTAGTATATATATTAACTCTTGTAAAGCACCCTAGTATATATATTTATCTCTTGTGAGACTGCCTTACTTCGTCTAGTGCTCAGCAGCTTGTCTAGCAGTACCATTTATGTCTAGCTCCATTGAATTATCACTAGCCCTTACTGAGAGATATTATTATTATTATTATTACTGCTCTTTGTCTGACTAATGTACCTTTCTACATTTGCATTTGTTAGTCATTTCTGACATATGTACTGCATATGTACAGCAGCTGTCTAGCTGTCTAGCGGTACCTTTACGTCTAACTCTAT
>OMPB01117402.1:0-10765 GCA_900312615.1 Stylephorus chordatus | reverse complement strand
ATTGTATTTAATATCCCAAGTTTCCCAATCTTATAAAGCCAATTTTTGCCAGGTCAAATTGTAAATATCAAAACTCATATGTTTATGGTCTAATTTTGAATGCAATAGAAGAAATAGCAAATCAGACAATAAAAGTATTGGGTCTCATTTTCCAATGAAAATGAGACCCATTGTTTTGCATATTTGATTGTGTTTTGTGTTTTGTTATTTGATGATTCGTTGATTGATTGATTCACTTGTTGATGCATTTTCAATTTGATATGTTATTTCGGTGGTGCAGTGGTTAGCACTGTTGCCTGCCTCACAGCAAGAGGGTTATGGGTTCAAACCCCGGCCGGGGCCCTTCTGTGTGGAGTTAGCACGTTCTCCCCGTGCCTGCGTGGGTTCTCTCCGGGTACTCATGTTCTCCCCGTGTCTGCGTGGGTTCTCTCCGGGTACTCCGGCTTCCTCCCACAGACCAAAAACATGCAGGTTAGGTTCATTGGTGACTCTAAATTGCCCGTAGGTATGAATGTGAGTGTGATTGTCTGTCTCTCTATGTTAGCCCTGTGATTGACTGGCAACCAGTCCAGGGTGTACCCCGCCTCTCGCCCACTGTCAGCTGGGATTGGCTCCAGCTCCCCCCAGACCCTCTATAGAGGAAGAGCGGTTAAGAAGATGAATGAATGTTATTTCGGACAAATGGGGGCCGCTTGACAGCAAATTCCCGGGCTGTTTTTTGTTGCCATGTCCGCCCCTGGTGGGAAAAGATCCATCGTTTAAATGACCACGCTATAATAGCCCACAGTACCTGCGTCAATATAACCTTACCAGTTGCACCAGCTTCTGGCATCAAGGAGTTCGACGTTGCTGTAAACATGTTAACCTTTATTGATTAAAACGTTCATGGACATGGTTGGTTACTTGGGTCTTGTAGAAGCCGTCATGCCCAATTTAGAGGAAAGCCTTCACAGAGTGAGTCAGTGCGTGTCAACGCACGCTAATCTTCTCCTCATATTCAGAGGAATGTCAACATATGTAATTTTTCCAAAGTTTTCAAAATGTTACTTAGGCTGATTGTTCAGTGACTTACATCCTGTTTATCCTTTCCAGGTTAAGACGTACTGTAGGCCTATATTTGGTGCATACATTGTATGTTTGAAGAAGGACTAAAGGGTCATAAACATAAACTGCTAAATATTTTTCTTTTAATTTTCTAAATGGTGTGTTGCAACATAATTGAAAAACAGAAAAGGGCTGCCAAGATTGCATACGCATGAGAAGGTATAATGTATCATAATGACTGCACTGCATTGCATTGCCTTGCTTTTATTTATTATTATTAATATTATTATTATTATTATTTTACGTTACTTCTATACCCTATAAGGAAAATAAACGTATTATATTATATTATAGCCTATACTATAGGCTTTATGATGGTAAACAAGACACAAGTCCTTGAGTTCTATTCTACAGTATTGTTTCTTATCTTAGTTGTGAATTCGTTCTTTAGGCCTACTACGCTTATTTTGATACCAATAATTCGTGCAATAATTACAACCAAAGTTACAACCGAAACCGAAATAACAACATTGCGCTATGGTGAACGCTAACAACAACTTCTGCACGACACGACGTGTGTTAATGGTACAACTGTGCTGAAAATATCTTATTTTTGATGCGGTTTTAGAGCATGAATATAAAAACATACACTTTCAGTGTTCATTGATAGGCTTTTTGGGCTTTTCAGTTGTCAGCAGGTCGATGTTTCCTATAATTAAGTGATGCATGTGCAAAATACGGTAAGTTAAAAACTAAGTAGCCTTCCAAAAGTTAACAAGAAAGCACCTGGAAAATGGCTGAGGTTCTGCTTATGCCAAAGCCGAAAACTAGGCCTATGCATAAATAACACATTATAATTATTGTACAAACATGTACAATATAGGCCTACTTATATAAATAATAATATATTTTATTATTTATAACAAACATGAATATACAATATATTTAAGGCAGGTTTTATTTGTTGCACGGGTGTCTTATCGCATTACCGTAATACCGAATGTATATTATGTATTGAATTAATGCAGCTGTGAACGCAAGGGTCCATTAAAGTAGGCCTATGTAAATGAAAGGTAGGCCATAGTTACGATGAGTGTAATATTGTATGATATTACATAAGTGATGTGATGTTTAGTTACAAATTATATCATATAATGTATATAGGCCTACATTATCATAGTATTTCATGGTAGGCCTATGCCTATTATATTATATATATATTTTTTTAAATTGTATATTTATAGGTTATAGGCCTATCCGTCCACAATTTCAATTGTCGAACAGAGATGCAGATACATCAAGGTAGTAGGCCTATAGTTATATACAGAGCTTTAGAAAGCGAGCTTAAATCCTGTTAAATATCTTTGGCCAAGGTACGTTTATAGGTTATGTTACAGAAGGGAAGCCAGCAGTGACGGTAGGCCTGTTAAAACATTAGAACGTGAATTCACGAGGAAAAATAAATAACCGTTATAATTCCAATCCAACCCACAATTTAAAGTTATGTATGTTTGAGTTTATTCTGGAGTAGGCAATCTGATATTGAGATGTCTTTGTGACTCATGGAATTCAAATTAGTGATAAATTGACTCATTCAATTAAATTAAATTCAGCCTGAATAGAAAATGTCATCCAAAATTTGAATTGCCTATATCCTATGTATCATTTTATGTATAGGCCTACATAAAAATGATGAAGCACAAATGATGTTAGATTCTTCTTCTTTTTTTTTTTTAAATTCTGTTTTAAAATCCAACCTAATAGTGTGCTCGCAGACCTTCAGTGGTCTAATATTACAAATCGCCTATAGGCCTGAGAGCCAAGTAGGCACGTAAAACATTCTAATCACATGTCCCTCAAACCGATTTTGGGTGACATTCATGTGTTTTGTCAGAGCGAAAGGGAGGGACAGGGATTGCGTTCTACTGCTAAGTGGTTTCTTGGTACTCCGTGGCACGGAAACACCCTCCGACTGCAGAGGGGGAATTTAGAGGCACTTAGAAGTGGTTTACCACACATGCGACTCCTGCTTTATGTGTCAGTTCCACATTTCATCCTCATCTACAAGCCAAGACTGCAGCAAAGCCTTTCGCACAGGCAAAGTGGAAGTGTCGGCAACTTTTTGTTATATATATTGTTATCTAGCCACAGCCGATATGTGACACGACACGGCTGTTTGTGTTATACTTAATAATAGGGTAATAGGTTATGTTAAATTTGGACACAATATAGGCTCATTTAATTTATCAAAAACAACAGAAGGGTATGTAATCAAAGAACGCCTCAATAATAAACCCTATAATAGCCTAAATACTTGTTTCATTACATCACATCACACAGCTTAATCAATGTGACAATTCATGATAGTCTGAAAAAGTTCCCATCCATTTATAATATGGATCCGATGTTCGCATCTTTGTTCAAGTAAAAACCTCCATATCACATTGGCTATAGAATGTGTAAATAAATCACTTTATAATGGAATCCCTTTATTAGCCTATAATAGCTACAATAATGTATTTTCTAGCCCGTTTATATTTGCATTTAATTAAACATTTAGTCAAATATTTAAATTGAAAAACCAATATTGTTTTTCCAACTTTAGGAAAACATTGTCCCATCTCTTCTTCATGTTCTGTCCAAACTGACCCCCCCTAACTCCAAACCTAGTACCAAACTGGTCATATTCACTATGGAACAAATTATACGCTAGATGGTGCTAAAGTAGAATCTTTAACAAACATTCCATTCACCAATTCAACTGAATTTATATGATTCTATTTATTTATTTTTTATTTTTTATTTATATTTAAATTGTAGGTTAAAATGTTACCAATGTCAAATTTAATTGAACGTGTCGAGAATATGTCGCTTTTGCTGGCTAATTCATTAAAGGTAGGCTATAGGTAAACGTATTCTCTTAAAGAGAAGAAAAATTAGCCATAATCATAACATCGGACTAAATGTCACAAGCAGCGAAGTATTTATTAGAACGTCAGCCTATTAAAAGTCCATTCATTTTGATAAAAAAAGTACATTTTGTCTTTTTTTGTAGCCTATAAAATGTCGCCCTCCAATTTAATAAAAGTTCCACAAGTTATTACGGGAAAGTTCGTAAACTTAGATTGCCAGCAGGTGTAAACTGGGCAATAACCCTAAACCTCTATTTATACTTTACAAGAGGAACAGCATACTGTGATGATTTAAAGAATGTGTCTAAATAAATGCAGGCAACCAAAGGGTAAATTTTTTTAAATTCATTTGACCATATTTATACTAGGCCTACTTTTATGTGGAAGTGTGGAATGACAGCTTGAACATTTAAAAAAAAAGCAGGCAGAATTGTCAGCTACCACGCCACATGGTCAAATAATAACATATACCGGTAGCCTAATAGTGAATATTTTTGAAATCCATGCTTTTATAGAAACCAACATTAATTAAATCTATTTCACATTAAAAAGTTATGAAGGTGGAGTTCACCGTAGCATGATGTGCAGCACGGCCCTCCCTGCTACAGTTCGCATGCATGCTCTGCGTGACCCGTGACTGATGCGACTTAACAGCTGACTGTTTTCCATTACAAATGGCTCGCGGATAATCCAGATAACTACCAGATCACGCAAACTAGGATGTGTGAATGTGATGTATCAATCTCGGTTGTGATGTATCAATCTCGGTTGTGATGTATCAATCTCGGTTGTGATGTATCAATCTCGGTTGCTCCTTTTCTCAAACCAACATCTTCCCAAAATGAACGAATAAAAAAATCTTCAAAAGCGAAGATTAAAAAAAATATTTTTTTTCCAAAGAATTAAAAATATATATTCCAAAGCGCTCTCTCTCTCTCTCTCTCTCTATTTATTTATTTATTTTTATTATTTATTTATATTTGTGTGTGTATATATATAATGTATGTATATTTATAGTTTGTACATATATACATACATACACACACATACATACTTTTTTTTGTTCTGAATTATTGCTGATCTTTTACACTTTATTTAATTTACTTTATCTCAACAGACTATAAGTGTGTTATAGGTTTGTTGTATTTTGTCCTATATATATATATATAGATAGATAGATTTGGAAAATATTGAAAATATTGGTCAAGGCCCATATATAATTTTATAATTTTAAACTTGCAAATACAAAAAAAATGAAACAGATTTTTTTTTATTAATTTGTATAGACTAAACATAAAAAGCATGAATTAAAAAGCCAAATAAAAGGCCATGCTAAAATACATTACTTTGAAGACCACAAAAGGAAACGATATAAGGAAACTTTTTGAAACCACTCGCAGTTAATTTTCAAAGAGCTTTTTCTGGTAAGTTTTTCTCTTCTTCTTCCTCTTTTTTTTTGTTGTTGTCGATGACGTTTACTTACCATGTGATCTGTGTGTCGGTATAAAGCGCGAGGGAAGATCCGCCCTTTCTATGATTCAGATTTTGACCCTTTTCAGGCTTCCCCGTTCATTCCACACCAACAGCATCAGAGCTGGCATATTAGTCGGCGACAATAACACGGAAACATATGGAAGTGAGAAAAGGGAGCCGTCTCTTATCACCAGCGGCGCGCTCTCCTCACCTCCCTCTTATGAGCTCGGGACGCAGGGTAGTCCGCGCGCGCGTCTTTCTTCCCTCGTCGCTGCTTCTGGATCACAGCCGCGCGTGAGCCATGACTCTGAGCTCAGAGATGTCCGACGCGTCCATCCTTTCGGAGGAGACAGACATAGACGTGGTCGGCGAGGGAGAGGACGGGGACGGCCAGACGCGCTCTTACGTGGACGAGGTGTCAGACATGCACGACGGCATCATTCTGGCCGGGTCTCCGCCGTGCACGGACAGCTCCTCGTCCCGAGACTCGTATAAAGGCGTGAGTAAGAACACGCTGGTGAAGCCACCGTACTCCTACATCGCCTTAATCACCATGGCCATCCTGCAGAGCCCGAAGAAGCGCCTCACCCTCAGCGAGATCTGCGATTTCATCAGCAACCGCTTCCCGTACTACCGGGAGAAGTTCCCCGCGTGGCAGAACTCCATCAGACACAACCTGTCCCTGAATGATTGCTTTGTGAAGATACCCCGGGAACCAGGGAACCCCGGTAAGGGGAACTACTGGACCTTAGATCCAGAGTCGGCTGATATGTTTGACAACGGCAGTTTTTTGAGACGCAGGAAGCGCTTCAAGCGCCAACAGTCGCAGGATTTGCTGCGGGAACACAATAGTTTTATACCCAACCCTCCATACGGCTATGCACCCTACGGTTGCGGATATGGTCTCCAGCTCCAGTCCTATCACACACATTCTGCGCTTTTTGCCTTTCAGCAGCAACAACAATCCAGACTTTCGCACACGGGAACCATCATCCCCGCACCGTCTTTGATGCCGGCCACCAATGACTTGGCAAGGAATAGATTTTACCCCCAGCTCAGCTCGAACGTGTCGTCGGCCGTGCAGGCGGCCCCTGCCCAGAAGGCCAGCTCCCCGGTGCAGCGCGCTCCCTTCTCCATAGAAAGTATCATCGGTGGTCCCGGGACGCTGAGTCCCACGAACTCTAACTGTGCCTCGAGGACTTGTGTACTTCCAGTGTTACCTTCCTCCCTGAAACAGCCGGGCGTCCACCCAGGAGCTGTTTCACACACGGTTGAAAACTTCCCAAACAGAATTGTCAACGATACTAACGGCTGTTAATTTCTTAACTACAAAGTTTTCAAGAAACAAAAACAAAACGCCCCTCTTTGAAGGTAGGATTATTTTTGTATGTTTATTTGATAGCACGCAGCTGAATGACGGACATAAAACGCTATTCGTGCCTATATTCATGCTGCAAAAATATATATTTATGTTAAATCTTCGGTGTGAATCAAATTTGACCACGAACTTTGCTTTTTCCATTGAGTGATTCGTTCCAGTCACAGTTTAGGGCGTCTCAGGACAACGACATATTAATCAGGTTATAAATAATCACATGTTTAAAATAGGAAAAAAAAATGTATTTGTGTCAAACACATTGATGTTTTTTTAGTTTCACAAATCAAAACGCTTTTATTGTTTTGATTTGTATTTTGTAATGGGAGACAGAGAAAAAAAAGTCTTACATTTATATGCAGTGTATGTTTATTTCAGTAATAAAGTATTGTACATTCTTTGAAAAGTATTGTGTAATTGAAGTGTGATATTTTTTACACTATTTGTTTTTCCATAAGAATAAATATCGTTTTACAAAAAGCTAATTTGTTTGAGACAAACTTATTAAGCAGGACAGATGTATGGACCGAGTTTAACTAACATATTGTATTATTATTGTAACATTATTGTAAAATAACATAGTGACTCATCTGGGTGATATGATATAGGCCTACCATATAATATAAATAATAATCCGACATTATTAAAAAAAAAAAACGTAATTAGAAAAAAAAAAATAAGTAGCCTATACTATACAATTGTGAATGTGTGAAATTGTAATGTGAATGTGTGTGATTGTAATGTGAATGTGTGTGATTGTAATGTGAATGTGTGTGATTGTAATGTGAATGTGTGTGATTGTGTTTGTAGGTGTAGCCTACGTGAGAGACAGGTTGGGCATGGGATTTTAAAATGCTGATTTGATACTGTATTAATTGTTTACGACCTACTTGTTCGAATCAAATATTCTTAATGGCAGGCCACTACAATAACAACATTAATCTAAATGTTGGAACATTGGATACATCAGCTGCACCTGCTCTGCTCATGTTCGTTTGCAAGGTGTCATTGCGGGTGATATTTTGCTAGCAAGTTACTTAAATGTTTTATTATCATTATCCGAGACAATTGCGATGACTATTAAGATAGGTCTTGGAACGTTTTCATTCCCTTTGACATGAAAAACAATACACTTAGCCTACCATTTTGTAGATAGGCCTACACGCCCGTAGGCCTATAATAGATCGTGCATGTGTTCAGTATATAAACATTGTACAAGCAACAACAATTATCACAAGGCAAGACATCGCATTAAGAAGATAGGGTACCGCTTAGCCTATAAAGGGACGCAGTTACCACAGTTACCGTCCGCCAATTAAATGAGACTTGGGAGTTGGGTGATGATAGGAGTTGCCATGTTGGGCTATTCAAACTACTGGGCAACATGAGTCCAAAACACATTCATACGTGAAGCTTTTACAGTCAGACACTATCTATTCTCGTGTAACCTGGCTGCGTGATAGACGTCCATCATGCCGGCCTTCTGCTTCCGTGACAAGGGGTGTGCACGTGCGCCCGTCGCCTGCTCGTGTCCGCGTGCTGGAGCGTGTATAGTAGGCTCAGTTCCTGCAGTGCTTAGAGCTAGTTCACTGGGCCATGGGAGGACAACGATGGCGGGGTGATGTAACACGCAATAAACGAGCGAGAGGGAGAGATGGAGAGATGGAGAGAGAGAGAGAGAGAGAGAGAGAGAGAGAGAGAGAGAGAGAGAGAGAGAGAAAGCTCACAGATATCTTCACAAAAGGCCAAATAGAGGCAGCAATAACCCGTTACACATTGTTTGGCGTTGAAAATAAGGCTTCAGTTCATGAATATACAGTACATATAATATGCTAGGCCTATTTGTTATTAATTGATAGCATTAATATCACGCCCAATGTTGCCTATAATGTCCGACATGCACAAACGAAATCTTAATCACTGTGCCCACATGACCTAATAGTCATTCCTTCTATTCTGCACTCTCAACTGATCATTTATGATGCATTTTTTCTATCAATCCATCCATCCATCCCTCACCTCTCCTCTTTCTGTTACCTTTTATTTTGTTATACATCTATTGAGCCAGCTAAGAAAATAAAAATACAGAAAAATAAATAGTCTGTCTCATCCCCCATCCCAGTTGGTAGTTAAACTATGCCTAGTTAGTACTATAAATATAGTAAATACATGAAAATAATATAATATAATAATATTTGTGAAAGTTTGAGTAGCCTATACTCCCACCACTTCTACTATAAAATATAATATCCAAAAACAACAACCTAATAATGTTATATAATTTGTCAAACATATGTCTTGTTCTTCGATAAGTTATTCTGTTTTATTAACAATATAAGTGGGACAATATATATGATATAATAGAATAGTTAGAATATATTTTAATGACATCAGACAAAAGAATACCATTGCATCTGGAAAGAATATCTATAATTTTGATTGTTAGATAAGATTAAAAAAAGATATACTAAAATGAGAGAGGATTGTGAATTGTGTAATGGCCTATAAGCAGCAGAATGTAGCCTACCACAGGTACTTAGACAGCTATTCAGGGCTTTTTATGAAAAGTCAGGGATCATGTGGGCATCAGGGTTCTTGAGCATGACTGAAGCTCTGCGTTTAGCAGTTTATCCATGGTGGGTCACAGGTCACGAGGAGGGAGGTTAAACCAAACACTCACGCCAATAAAGGACATTGGGCTTTGGGTAAATACGCTGTGGCTTTTCACTAACAGTTGAAGCCTAGATAAATACAGTATATTGAAAACACAAAGTAACATCTCTTTGGCTACTCAAATCTGGTTGGATTGAAGATAAGCAGTATCAATTTCACGGTTTTGGCCATGCTGGACGGCTTTATTCTGCCTTGGAAGTGATTTACGCATATGATTGAGTTCATATTTTCATCATACATCAAAAGCCTTTGGTTCAAGCTAGAAGAACATACAAATATTTGTAATTACTCCAGTCTTGTAGTGGTGATATTTTGTTTGACATTAAAATCAACAAAACTGATTTAGGAAAATAGGTTCAGATTTTGAGTGTTGAGTTACTAAAAATGAAAACGTGAATTTAAATGTAAATGTAAATATAAAAATGATGTCTATCTATATAGAACAAAATACAACAAATCTAGAACACAAAAGTAACTTGAAAGAAGCAAAGACCAGCAAGAACTCAATAAGAACAATAATAATAACAACTCTAACAATAATAATAATTATTACTTAGTTACTTATAATGACAATATTCTTATTAAGGATTAGGATTAACTAAATACAATTATATTACTACTACTACTACTACTACTACTACTACTACTACTACTACTACTACTATTTCTACATATAATGATCATAATAATAATCATAATGTTAATAATAACAACAGTAAATTAATGGAATGGTGTACTTTTTGAAGTAATATATAGTAAGTAAAAAATATTTAAAACCAAAAATAAGAGTGCTAAATAAAAAAAGGTGTGTGTGTTAAAGGGTAAGTTCGTAATATTTGATGTAAAGCTTCATTTTCGACTTAATCATGATAATTATGATTGTTTGAGACATTTTTCAGCTCTGTCCACCCAGTCGCGCGCTTGGGCATGTAGGTTTATGCTAATGCTAGCGCAACCTTATAGTAACCACTAGCAGCCACTACCAAACTCAATTTAAACACGCTACAGTGCACCCAAAGTTAATAAAATAGTACTAATAATAAAATGACGACAGTCTATCGGGGTGAATTGGAGTGTTTATAGTGTAATTTTAGAAGTAAAATTAACACCGTGCAAGTGCTAGACATATCAACAACAGGAAGTTGCAATGGCCATGTTTGAAAGGCATGTCTGACTTTGAAGAGGATAATTTGACTTCTAAAATTACGCTATAAACACTCCAATTCACCCCGATAGACTGTCGTAATTTTATTATTATTATTATTATTATTAGTACTATTTTATTAAC
>OMPB01117399.1:0-11164 GCA_900312615.1 Stylephorus chordatus | reverse complement strand
CTCCGGAAATGTTAGAAACAACCTCACCTTTCATTCCTTCTTCCGCCCAGTTCTCACTCTGGAGAGCTTTAATGTGACATGCACGTTTATTTATTTATCTGTTAATACGGTAAAAGTTTGGTGATGGATAGTCAGACAGTTTGTGACACAATACAGTTGTTTTTTTTGTTGCAATTGCTAAGACACAAAAACTGGTTCTTGTGGCACAATTATTGAAACATTAACTCATGTAGCCTACAGTATTATACGTTTAGAAAAGGAGTTTTTGAAATGTATAATAGGGAGGAGGTGGGAAGTGATAATAACTGATGAGATGATTACAGAGGATATAATTATTATAATTATAATGTTTTTGCTTTTTATGCTTGATTATTTATTTTATTATTCATTTTAATTTTATTTTTCTCTGGAAAGCACTTTGTGATGTATATGCTTGAAAAGTGCTATACAAATAAAGATATTATTATTATTATTTAAAAAATGGCCAGCAGCCATACCAACATAATAATAATAATAATAATAATAATAATAATAATAATAATAATAATAATAATAATTCATCAGTTTTATATAGCGCTTTTCATGGGAACTCAAAGACGCTTTGAAGGGGGGAAACTCACCTCAACCATGTACCTGTTTCTGCTGAATGACTGAAGCTAAGCAGGTGTCGGTTTGGCTAGTACTTGGATGGGAGACCTCCTGGGAAAACTAAGTTGCTGCTAGAAGTGGTGTTGGTGGGGCAGTTGACACTGGGGGGTAGGTCTGTCGGCACCCAGGTGGGCTATCTCCCAATTAGGGGCCTTTCTGTGTGCAGTTTGCATGTTCTCCCCGTGCTCACATGGGTCTCCTATAAAAAGAACCCCAAATAAAAACATACAGAGCTTTCCTGTCCTGTCCATGACCATGACATGGATATGAATATGAATATCTGGAATTGGTCCCTGGGCACTGATGAAAGGGCTACCCCCTGGAGGAAGGATAGTGAGGATGGGAAATGCAGAGGACACATTTCTTCAGACACACTCTCTGCCGGCCTGTGTATTTAGTTTGGCGGTCACCGCTCCTTATGTGTGTGTGTGTGTGTGTGTTCAGTGCATGTTGCACCGGTGAGACAAATAAAGGATTCTTCATTCTTTATTCATAAATACACTAACAAGCCTCATAAAAAAATAACAACAGCAACTAACATAAAGGCTTCTGTCCAAACTCCAGAGCAAGCTTACTGATTGTTGTTGAGGAAAATAAGCAAGTATAGTGCATCATTGTAGTTGTTGTGTTGTACTTACAGTATATGCAGCATCACAGTGTTTACAGTGGGCTTGGTTGTTGTTGTTTTTTAATCAAAATGGTCCCACACCGAACTTCGGTTTGCACGCTTCATTTTCTGTCTTCTCCCAGTCTCTCTTCTAACTGTGCACAGCAGCTGCTCATGTGATCACAATTCAGTGTATGGCTGCATGTAGCCTCGCTGGCCAGTCTCTATGAGACACTTACGTTCAAATCGCTATGCAATTTGCTACATAGAGAATGGCAGAATCGGTTTACAGAATGGGGATAAGTAGCTTGTAGGCCTATTCCTTCGTTGTTTGAAACGAAGGTTCACACGGGAAACGGGTCAGAGGGATGTAAGTAAGGGACGACAATGACCAATAAGATCGGCAGAATTAAATCTCAGGAACAAACCTCATTGGCCGAAAAGTGGAGGGCGGAGAGAGCCAGATAAATAGGTTACATTGAACTCTAAAAACTTTACTTTATGACAAATTAGTTGGAATATATGAAAATATGTTTGTGTACTTACACTTGTATACAGTATAAATGACATGTTGGCATTGCAAGTATTGATTGAAAAATGTACCTTGCTGAATTTATTCATCTTCTCCTTCGGTTGAAAGCAACCAGAATTTTACATACTGTACATTACTGCCACCTAACCACGGATGTATTTTCTTGCACCAAATACATAACTGCAACGCATTGTGTGTGTTAGACACCTCTGGAGTGACCAGCGTTGTTGACTCGCTCCCTCAGCCCTCCGAGGCTCGATCTCACCATATTCACTTCAGTTATGATGGCGGCAGGGATTCCCCCGAGGGCAAGTGCAGAGGGGACGTCAACAAGGGCATGTTGAATGACTATTGAAATGCAGCCAAGGAAGCACAAGGGAAATGAGTGGAGGCACTGTGGACAGCCTTAACTGTGACCTTCAGGCTAGAATAGATGGCTGCTGGTAGCGTTACAACGTCGAAGTACTGTAAATGTTCGGATTCGCCCTTTTAAAGAAGACTAATGTGTAATCAGTTTCATTGTGATTTCATGACAGTAGTCAGGATGTGAATTCGTTTTTCATTTGACGGCAGACACTACTTCTCTGTGACGTCTATAAGCCAGTGCAGATTTTTGCTCCTCACATTTTTCTTTCATAGACTCAGTCTCGGGTTTGTAGACAGTCTGGAGTCAAGTTAATTCAAAGTGAAAAAAGATCACGGTGTTAGGAATTACATAAATGCACAGTGAAAGCTCACTGAGTCTTTGAAAAGAAAGCGGGTAGACAGAACACTGGCAGTCTTTTCTTATCACCAAATCTTTTAAAACAAGTTATTTTAAGTAGTGAGGGACAGAGTCATTGCATGGACTTAAAATAAGACTCACAGCCCTGGTAGATCTCTCTGGGTGTGGGATGTAATGGTGAGAGTGTCATCACCCAAATTAGCCGCTTCTTGACAAGAGATCAAAGACATGCAGAAAAACTTTGACAAGGTCAGAAATAGGTTACGCTCTTTACCCAAGTGATGAAGGCCAGACATCTCATTTTGACACAGCTGATGGGCACCCGGGGATTCAAGGCACTTATACTTTAAGCTTCTGGTGCTGATAAAAAAAAATTTGCAACCAAGCCAGCTGTTATTGGCATGTTCAAGAGGCACGTTCTGGTTGAGTACTGTGTGATAACAGGAATACAGATCCCAAATTAGCCCCGTCTCCGGTATGTATTTCCATACCTGCAGAGTTGCGTGCGAAATCTTTTCATGAGAACATTAAGAGATTGTGAGTAACAACAGCCTCTAAAATACAGATCAGCCGTTGATCAAACTGTTGGTCTATTCACAGGCTGGGCTTTCAAGCCATGCAACATGTAAATATTGGTAGACGCAGATGCTTGACATTGGCACCAAGATAAGCCTCCATAGAAGCTGAAAGACGTTGAATGATGATTTAGCAGCTGGATAAACAAGGTATGCGACAGATCCAGCTTAGCAGTGAAGGTAAAGGACGTCAGGTGTCTGGAGCATTCCCATAAGACTGGCTTTTTTCTTGTCCTAGCTCGGTTTAACATACTGCTGGATTAAAGCCAGCAAACAACAGCCACCTGTTATTATATCGGGCTTTCTCGTAGGCGGTTTTCCCGTTCAGAATTAAAAGGCCACATTCAAGCATGTATAGCATAGGCTTCAAAGATCTTACATCAGAAGAAAGATGACGTGTAAAAGGCTTTAATGAAGCAGCCAGGCAGTTGAACTCCGGATGTATAAACATAACAAGATGGACAGAGCTAAAGTAAGCATGGGGAGCCTATTTACTGAGTGTGCTAACCAAACACAACCCGTGAAAGAACATTTTATCAAAGGTTTCTCAGTCTACCAAAACATGGTCTGCCGCCGGTGAAGACGTGTGAATTGAGCTTTTGTATCAGATGAATGCAGCATACCAGCAGCAAACAACACGTGACGCAGCTACTTAAATACATCTCAAATAATCACAGATTTAACATTTGATATTTGAGGACATCATTTGGAAATATAATTGAAAAGACTGAGCATAATGTTGAGTCGTCGGTGACGCTACTCAAGGTGATATCTCGAACCCACAATTATAGCTAATTAATAGAGCTAAATTAGTGGCCCGAAAAAAGGCGAATTAATCGTGAAAACACAGTTCTTGCGCAGTCCTTGAAAAAAAGCACTGATTTAATCTGTCTTTTCTCTTTTCTTCTTTTCTAATCAAACTAAAAATACAAGATAGTAACAGAGACTCCCTCTAAAATGACGATCTACACTATACAAGGTTTCCTTCCGTAGCATTGTTGTTTTGGATTCTGGTCCAGCAAAATAAATAAGTAGATTTTTATTGAATTTTTTACAGTAATTGTAATAGTTACTATTGTAATAGTTATGTCTGCTGTTGTCTGGGTCAAACACATTGAATCATATTATTATTCTGTTATTTTTTGTTTGACACTCAGCAGTTTGATGCACCACAAATCTGTTCCATTCACTTAAACATGTGTTTCCACGGTTACTGCCCTTCCAATTACCTAATTCATTCAATAATGCATTATATTCTCAAGGTTTATTCATTATTATTCATTCATCTTATTTCACACCAGAAAAAAATTCAGAATACAAATTAATTTGTTTTAACCACCCACGTTAGGTCACACGTATGTGAACCCTGACATTCAAGGTTTACCGTAACCCATGGTGACGTGCACCCCATCTGTTGGCAGTGTTCACTGGATGTGTTTTGCTCTGCTTTACTGTTGAGCTGTGATTTCTCGTTGCTTGTGCTCTTGGCTTTAAATCACTAACATTAGGAGGCACTGAACACATACACTCGCTACTATTCATTCATAGAAACACATACACGCACCAAACAAAGGAACGTATGTGCATACATAATTTGCATACAGTTTACTGTAAATACATCGCCTTCACTCTTGGGTGTGTCTATCACTGTCAGTCCATGCAGCACCAAAAGCCTGGCAGCTTCCTGCTGGGGATCAGAGAGTGACCATTCACTGCGATTGACTATGAACTCGCCTTTGTCTTTATTCAAATTTTATTAATATTACAAACATATACTGTAACATTGTCCAAATTGCATCACATTCGACAGTGCACGTCCTTGGGTCCCCAGCAATACACCAACCAAGTGTGAAGTAGTTCGGATGAATGGTTGTCGAGATAATCCAAGGACATACCCACACCCACATACGTCTGAACTTGTGTAGGTCAGAGGGGACAATAGCATTTCTGCCTCATTTAAGTTCATTTGTTTAAATAAGTCACTATAAGGTGATCTCTATGCTACTCATTAAAAAGAAGGGCAGTTATCCTTAACAATAACATGTTACTAACAACAGTTACAGAAATAACGTGAGCTGCAGTGATATTGACAGTGGCAGTGATGATCATCTATTGACATTTTAATGTTAACGTCATTGACAGCACCTTTGACAGTTACAAGCACACAGAGCATGGGTGCAGATCCCAGGAGGGATGAGGGGGACATGTCCCCCCCAATTTCTGAAAAACATGAATTGTCCCCCCAAATAAAAATATCCTAAATTATTCAAATTTATGGTGGCATGGTATGATTTGCATACGGGCAAAAAAAAAAATCTTGACATCGGATCTGCACCCCTGCTACTGTCGCATGATAAAAACTGTAATTTCACCAGTTGGAGGACAGATTGTTGCCTCAAAGAAGGCAGGGCTCAGAGACATGATTCAGAATTACATTTTTATTTATTTTTTAATATTTTTTTTTTCTCAATTTTGTCTGTGTTTTCACAATGTCTTACAGCTTGAGGCCTAACCTTATTACAGACCCCGCCACTCTCCAGCTTTCCCAGCTTGGCCGTTAACCGCGTGCCTATACGGTGAAACCTGAGGTACGGTTTATTACCGCGAGCCACGGGAAGCCCGGCCTCTGCAAATGTATAGCAGACAATTCAGGCTGAAAACACAAAGCCATGCTGTACCGCTACCACTGTCCCACCATGCAAGTCCAAGTCAAATGAAGCTCTCGTCGTGGAAACTGTAACCAGGGGGTCGTGCAAACACAAAGCACTTAAAACATATGTGGATTATTATTTTTGTTTTGTTAATCCAGACCGTCTAGTGTCTAGACTCTTCACTTTGTCGCTGGATTGTTTTTCAATCAGATTATAAAGAATAACAATGGCGTGACACGTATTGTTCAAACCCAACTTGTGAGGGTCAATGTGGTGGGTGTCGGGGGTTGTTACTGCTACCGTCCGACTGTGGCGTCGGGGGTTGTTACTGCTACCGTCCGACTGTGGCGTCGGGGGTTGTTACTGCTACCGTCCGACTGTGGCGTCGGGGGTTGTTACTGCTACCGTCCGACTGTGGCGTCGGGGGTTGTTACTGCTACCGTCCGACTGTCTGAGAGAAGCCGCTGTTTGATCACTGGTTACTAAGAACTGCACAGCAAGGAAAGTGGGTCTGGGAGTAGTCTCGCAGAGACAGACCTATCTCCACACTTCGTTTTAGCGCTGCGTTGGCTCTAGAGAAAGGTCTGGTTTAACCCCTTATCTCTCCAGTAGGGTCTGGATGCAGACCTCCACTGTCAGGCCCCCGTCCACCGCCAGGACCCCCGTCCACCGCCAGGACCCAGGATCCTGATGGTGGACGTGGAAGTTGCGTAACGTCGCTTTATCAGAAAAGCGGAAATCACATGTTGCTCATTTTTATTATTAGCTAGCTAGCTAGCCACCTGCATGCAATATGACTGGTTTTCCCAAAAAAATGTGGGTCAAAAGTGAAATTGAAGTATTCTGTTTAACGTACATCTTCTAAATAACGTTTACATGCCAACTCCCTTGGACAGTTGGCGGTGATCCCCCCAGGCGGCTGGTGGCGACCCCTGGATGATTGGTTGCGGCGGCCAGCAGCGACACAGACGACCCTTGGACGGTTGGCGGTTGGCAGTATTTTCGCAGTCTTAATACTTCAACAGTTTTACGACAAACTGCGACTTTCTTGACTTGCAAAATGATCTTTTAAATTGACAAACGTCATAGGTGTAGTTCATGGCACAATTCAAACGGGATCAAAAAACAAACGTGTGTCTCTCTCCGTTGACTTCCATACATAGTTTTTTCCGAAATAGGGTCCCATGGAAGGGGAGGGACTTCGCCCCTCAAAGGGGAGGAGAAACAGCCTACTTCTGGTGAGCCAGACGAGTCTGGGAGCAAAGTCCTTGTGGAATGTAGGCCAATGTCCACTGAAATTCAGCTTGATAGTCATTTGAAACACTTGGCCAAAGGGGGGGAAAAAAAAACACCACCACGCTCCAAGATCATTGAGAAATATAGATGTTCAAATGAACAAAATATGACTTTCAAACAGGCCAAATGTTATGTTGAGTTAACCATTGTATCATCATTGTATACATTGAGAAGCATGAATCTAAATTCGTTATTTTGTAAATTTGTAATCTTAAGAATTCATAATACACTATACCAGTGGGAAAATTGTCAACCCTCGGAGAAATGAGGTTAACCTTTATCAAACAATTCTTTAAAAATAAAAATAAAAAAAACCCATCAGCAAACCTCTTCCTCCACCGCCCTCTCCACACACTTTGTTTGCAAAAACAAGGATATGGGTCAGTCCTCTGCTTTTGAAACGCCAGAAGTCCCCGCATCTATTTAAGTAATAGTTGGGTGTCTGGTATCTATCAACAGCAACTTCCCTTCCAAACATTATAGTCCCGTTGTGGTTTGTAGCAGGGAGATCTTAGCGATACAACCTGTAATGTTCTGCAGTCTTAAATGCTTGGATGGCTCTTTGCGGTAGACGGGGCTTCACGGGAAAAGCACTAGTTTTCCTAGTCGTGTTTGCAAAATACTCCTGGACAATCTTAAACCTGCAATAGGCCGAGAGTCGCCGACCAGATGTGTGAGGGTTTGTTATTTGGGTTCGTGCGTGGTGGGTGCATTCCTCGACTGTCTTCCCGAAGCCCACGTTTGTGTACGCGTGTGATATTGTGATAGCGTCACGCTGCTGAAGGCGGCGGGGCGCAGGGGCTCTGGGGCTCGGCTATTTTGTCTACACTTCAGCACCTTGAGCAATAGTGCCGTCCGGATCACTTCCCTGCTGGGCCCCCCAGCGATGCCCTAATGCAAAGTGGCACCGGCCCTCAAACGTTGTTGCGCTTTCTAACGTTACATCAGCCTCTGCAAACGCTGCAGCGCAACAGGCTTCATAATAAAAAGGCCCCCCCTCCCCCAGCCCTCCTGGGGCAAAGCGCAGATACAGTAACATCTGTGTGTGTGTGTGCGTGTGTGTGTCTGTGTGTGTGGATCCAACCCTGGCCTCCTTGCTCATAGGCCCCAGGCGGCACCTAAACTCATTTCGTGGCACTGGACGCCTTGGCTTGTCTTAGCAGTGGTCAACCTTGCCGCTGTCAAACATTTACATTCATCCATTCTAGCAGTAGACAGCCGTGCGTAATGTATGTAGTTGTATGAGATCATGGGCTGCCCTGTACTGTAATAACCCAGAGTAAGTGTCAGCCCAGGTTCTGCTAAAGTCTCACGTGAAGGGACGGAAGAACGGCAACAGCTAAATCCCATCAAACCTCGTTTCCTTTCCTCTATAATCGTCCTTTTGAAACGTCGCCTGGGTTGAGCTCGCGGCGTATTCCTTCACATGGGTAAACGTTGCCGCGCTGTGAAACGCGTCCCTTCGCTTTAGCTGTGAATCTTGTCTCTCGGTGTAAGACCACTGGGTAATGACACGTTGTTTTGACCATATGGGTTCCCACATGGTCCCACAAAACTAGGATCCCATTATGCCAAAGACTTTGGGTTTAACGTTTTACAAATTCCGATGGGACCATATTCCCCCCAAGGCCTTTCAGGATCCTGAGAGGCCCCAAAGTCACATGGGCAGGCTATAAATTGTTTTTATTTTATTTTTTTGGTTCTACACGGTATCGAGGTCTCTGCCGAGTGCCGACGCATTTGAGCGGTAGACAACCGTGAGATTGCATTGTTTTGAACTCGGTTCCTGCCAATTAAAAAAGCGTTTACGATGGGGTTCCCAGCGATGTCCGTCCATGTGTGTCGGGGGGGCTGTGTTTGACCTAACATGCAGGTAGCTTACCTGTCTCAATGAGTCAACAACAGAAGTTGAATTCGTCAGTTTTGCAGCTGAAAATGCTACGGTACGATGTGAATGATGTTTCTCGCAAAACAGACAAACTTTCTTTTTTTGTTTTGCCTAATTCCATAAGGAATCAAGTTCACCAAGGCCTTCGGCCCCAATTAACTGTACATGTCTGTCTCCTGTCCCTCTCTGTGCTTTTGTGCCTTTTGCTTTGTTTGTTTTTTGTCTCTGTGCGCTCGTCTTTTGTGTGTCCTCTGTTCCTGTCTGTTCATTTCTGTTAAGCGACCTTGGGTTTGAGAAAGGCGCTATACAAGTCCAAGTATTATTATTATAAGGGGTTAGGCACTGTGTGGGGACAGATAGGAGTGGGCGTGGCTCTCAGGGCTCGATTGGACGACGGGTTTATCAAATTGTTTATTTAAGTGACATTATTTTCTGTTGCCTACCCAGAGAGGGCAGAGGGTGTTAATAAAAGAGGCAGATTGCTGTTTCATCCCCATTATAAATAGACACTGGTGGGAATGGAAAGATTTTGGTGGGGAAAAGTAAGGGGGGGGGAAATCTTAACTGGTCCATCAGAAGCTGCCTTAAAAGTGTTATTATACATATAGTCCTCTTATTGTTATATATCAATCAGATTAATTTGACTGAATCCAATGGTTAATTGACTGCTTTGGCACCAATAATCCTAACAATTTAACACCCAATTTTCGTTCTTCAATCTACATTCGGAGAGTAATAGCTGCTTGGCCTACTCGGATGTTTTTGAGAAAGAAAAAAAACAAAAAAACAAATTGCTTTCAATCGTACATGGAGCCCATGTAATCAGGAAATGATCGAGCCTAATGCGAGGTTGACATATGTTTGGATTATTCTAATTACCAATTTAAAACAGGTCATTGGTAATCTGTATCAAATCACTGTGGATCTAAATGCACGTAATTCTTCACTTGGCTGGTGTGTAAATCGGTTTGGCTTTTGTTAGTACTTCTACTATCTATCTAGACTAAATACGTTCTGGCCAGACACTGTGTGGTGGGGCTAGTTGCATAATATGGATGAATAATTAATATCAGGCCTGTAAAAGTAAAGTGACTGTCATAAACCAGCTTCATCAAGATGTGAATGTCCCATAGTTAGATCATGAATCCAGACATCGCCACGCTGGGTTTTCACATTACACTTGTGTATATATTTATCAGATGAGAGGGAAAAATTATAATCAATAAAAGTTCCATAGCCAACATCTGGAGAAATAGGCTACGGCCCTGGTGAGCTGTGCCCGCGTGATTCCAGATTTATGGTAACATCGCAATGTTGGCCAACACGGCAGCCTGTGGCAAATGTGTGGCCTATTTATTTGCCGGCCATGAAAACTGGCTGCAACAGTAGTGTCATGCTGAGTGCCAGGTCTATGGTCTCTCTCTCTCTCTCTCTCTCTCTCTCTCTCTCTCTCTCTCTCTCTCTCTCTCTCTCTCTCTCTCTCTCTCAGTCTGACTTTACAGACATCTCTCTCTCTCTCTCTCTCTCTCTCTCTGACTTTACAGACATCTCTCTCTCTCTCTCTCTTGACTTTACAGACATCTCTCTCTCTCTCTCTCACTCTCTCTGACTTTACAGACATCTCTCTCTCTCTCTCTCTCTCTCTCTCTCTCTCTCTCTGACTTTACAGACATCTCTCTCTCTCTCTCTCTCTGACTTTACAGACATCTCTCTCTCTCTCTCTCTGACTTTACAGACATCTCTCTCTCTCTCTCTCTCTCTCTCTCTCTCTTTATAGCTCTCTCTCTCTCTCTCTCCCTCTCTCTCTCTCTCTCTCTCTCTCCCCACATCTCTCTCTCTCTCTCTCTCTCTCTCTCTCTGACTTTACAGACATCTCTCTCTCTCTCTCTCTCTCTCTCTCTCTCTGACTTTACAGACATCTCTCTCTCACTCTCTCTCTCTCTCTCTCTCTCTCTCTCTTTCTCTCTCTCACACACTCTCTCTCTCTCTCTCTCTCTCTCTCTCTCTCTCTCTCTCTCTCTCTCCCTCTCTCACACTCTCTCTCTCTCTCTCTCTCTCTCTCTCTCTCTCTCGCACACACACTCTCTCTCTCTCCCTCTCTCTCTCTCTCTCTCTCTCTCTCTCTCTCTCTCTCTCTCTCTCTCTCTCTCTATCTCTCTCTCTCTTTAGATATAACTAGTGCAGTGCCCTGTTCCAAATAGGCATTATTTGGATAAACTGACTTCATATTGGGGCTGCACTGC
>OMPB01117398.1:0-11381 GCA_900312615.1 Stylephorus chordatus | reverse complement strand
ACCGATTTATGTTCATACTTACAGAACAGGCACAAAAATGTCACCACGCTCAGAGTTGCTAGGTATGGCCTTGTCACGTCCATATCCGTCAGTTCTCATATGATTGGCAGCATATCCAACCTACAGGTAGCAGAGACAAGGTTGTGAGGGTCGTGTCATTCTGGGAAATAGTTAACACCCCCCCCAAAAAAAATAAAAAACCGCTAAAGCTGCCTTTTCTGGCCAAATTAAAATGGAGGAGCCAGATGCTCAATATTGGTTTCCAATATTTGGAATGGGTCCTACATCATTAAAACAATGGGCCCGGTCCCAGCAGTCTCCCACTGCCAGAATCTTCCCCCGCATCCTTTTCTTAAGAGTAAATGTCATATAAATCTGGGGAAAGTCATAGCTTAGGCCTGTCGGGGGGGGAACACGGCCTCCGAGGACGTGAATAAGCAGTGCACAGAGGAGCGGCTTATTGTTATGCAGCGGGGACCCTTCAGGGAACTCCAACGTGGACGCGATCTATAACGACCTAAACTGTCATGGGCGCAAGCAACCGCTGTTCTACTCTGGCACGTCTCTTTTCTCTAGATGCGTGTGCTTCTAATCAAACCCGGGGCATTATGTGTTTTTGGTCCAGGCTAGGGAATGTGCTAATGCTATCAGCTCTCCTTCCACACACATACCACCATACCAGTGTACCCTGACTGGCTTAAGCACACACCAGCTACACGGCTTCATTAAGCTGAATTAATTACACCCACTGAAAGAGCCAAAGCTATGTTCAGAGGGTGGGAGTGAAGCCACCAACCAAATACTGCAGACACGCGTCAACCTGTGTCCAGACAACCATGCACACGTGCGTGTGTGCATGCGTGCATGCGCTGCGTGCGTGTTTTTGAACCTTCCTCATAACCCCACTATATGTGCAGCAGTCCGCTAATGCCCTTGGCCCATGGTTCTCTTTCAGTTAATGGCCGCTGTGTAATAATTCAAACGGTATGAGCTTAAAAACTCAATACTTGCCCTTCTTTGCCATATGACTGATGAAGTGCAGGGAACCAGGCTGGTGGTTTACATTGCACTTGCACTGGAATACAGTGCAAAAAGGCAGTTTCGGTGCTGCACTTGTTTTTAACAGAGTGGACCTGTGTCGATCAGACTTTGCCCTGACAGTGAAGCCAAGAATGCCACATAAAGCTTTATGAGCAGGCTAAAAAGATATGGCTGTTTTGATTATATTCTGCATAGCTTCCCTGTCAAAAAACATTCCCCTCCACAATGCAACATAATGAAAAAATATGATTAGTGTGTGAAAGTGTGCGACTGTGCGTAGTTATCAGTGTTTTGAGTCACCACAGTGGTTTGTATTAAATTGTCCATGTATTATATTTTTGCCTCAGAAAAGATCAGTATAACGCAGTTCAGATAATGGCAATCGGTCTACCGCTCATTACAGAGTGGAGAATTGTATTCGAGGGCAGAATGTGACAGCAGCAGGAAATTTGAGTGGATTTCATTTTTGTAGCTGTAAAAAGGAAAAGCTCCTGGACAGGAAGTCAATGCACTGGAGGTTAGAGGGCTGATGAAAAAGTTGATAACCTGAAAACAAGGGCTAGAGAGAGAGAGAGAGAGAGAGGCAGAAATAGAGAGAGGGGGGGTGCAGAAATAGAGAGAGAGAGAGGGGCAGAAATAGAGAGAGGGGGCAGAAATAGAGAGAGTGAGAGGGTCAGAAATAGAGAGAGAGAGAGAGAGAGAGAGAGGGGGGGGAAATAGAGAGAGAGAGAGAGATATGGGGGGCAGAGGGAAGGAGTGGGTAAATAAAATACAATAAAATGAAAGAACAGGAAGAAAGACCAGAAGTGGAGAGTGAGAGAACAAAAGACAGAAATCACAAATACAATAAGCGCAAGGGAGAGAAAGAGTGGGGAGAGCTCACGCAGCACGGGAGGGGAGAAATAAAAGGCAGGGCTATCACAGATGTGTTTTCTCTCATCCTTAATACTGAACTCGAACTCAAAGAGCTTCAACACAACATGCCCATTACAGGTGAACCCTCCCAACCATGGTAACACAGACACTCTCTAGACATTACGCCCCGTATGGCTCCTTCCTGAGAGACAGACCCATGTCTTTGAGAAAGCAAAGGGTGCAATAACCACCAATGGATGCATGTCAACAACAGGGTTACTGCTGGTGATTCAGTTCTACCAGGAAACATTAACGATTTACCAACATGTGCCGCCCTCCTTTGACCCGAGCAAACATCGGCGTTATTAAGTGCTCAGATCACACACTTTCTTGTCGAATTTAAGTGTTTCCCTGGTTTCTTCACAAAATGTAATGCACCTGACTCTCATAGACGAGGGGGTGGTTTTGATGGCTTTGATTATTGCAAAGAAGGTGTGTGCCTATGATATTTTTCCCAATAAGTATTCAATATTACTATAGTTTTATAAATACTATTTTAGAAGGCCTATATTAATTTAATATTTTAATTTCCCCTCTTTTTTTTTTAGATTAGAGTAAAATTCTACAATTTATTTTAAAACTAATAATTTTGTATGAGAATAGGTAAAGATGATTTAGATATGAACAGAACAATATAGTAGGTGTAGAACAAACTAGAATAAGAATCGATTAACCTCCCATTTTAAAGTCAAATACAGTCATTAGGGACATTCTTATAATTACTAAGCTTACATATCCTTTGCATTCAACTCCTCTAGTGTGTAATCACATTTTTTTAATTAATTTGTTTGGCATGTTATTGTTTATAATTCTGCAAACTAAAGAAAAGTTGTCCCACTCTCCACTTAACCAGATATAGGGGAGATTGATCGCTGACACCGTAATAGACAGGAAGTATTTATATTCACCAGTAATAAGCACATTAGGAAATGTACTCAGAAAAAAGTCATCTTACAAAAATAGATCCAATCCAGATGCAATGAAGCTTGAATAAATACAATTCAGCTGCAAATATCACACCAACATGACGGAATTGACATACTGAATTCAGAAGAGAGACATGATCTGATCACAAGAATCCATAAAGTATTTTACATCTACCAAATATCATATCACTAAACTAGTAAAGTGTCAATTTGCAGTAGTAGTCTACGGCCCTGTCCCATTTTATAACTGAAAGGGGAGAGGAGGGGGGTTATAAGTGCAAACAAGTCATTTCTTTCAGTTAAATAAAAATGTAGTACGTTTAATTTGTTTAAACTAGTTAACAGAAACCTAAGGGGTTTGGTTGCTGTTGCGCCTACCGGTGACTCCGTTAAAATATCCTTCCTTCGATCTTTTCCCAACTTCTATTACAGTAAGATGGCAAATAGACAATGCATCGTTCCTCCAGAGACTAGAGGTTTAGCCTTTCAGTCAAAACTTTTTTAGACAATCAACAGATTAAAGTTGCAATATAAAACAAACTAGCACTCACAGTGACGGATCTACTTACTTGCCGTGCTCGTGCCGTCCGCTGTTGACTTTTCTACTACGCTCCATCGCTCACCTCACCCCCTCCCGTCTCACGCTCCCGGGACAACCGACCAATCACCTCTCGACCTTTCCATTCTGTGCGTCGGGGCTTGACCAGGCTTGACGCACGCAAACGTGCGCGTTTTGTTGAATGTTCGGTGTTGTACATTCTCTAGCAATCTGAACCTGCTCTCTGCATTTGTGAATAATCCAATGTTGCATAGTATTTAAGTAAAAAGGAAGGACAATATATTTGACGTTTCGACAGAAACATGGGTTATTGTTCGTGTAACCACAAGAGGGCGTCCTTTACCTAAATACAGGCCATTGCAAAAGTACCTTGTAAATGAAACGCAAACGAATCAAATGTGATTATAATATATATTTAATTTAAAACAGAGAGAAAAGGAGGTCCATCCGTTGCCATCAGTTAGCGGATGTACAAACACTAAATTGAGAAATATACTGCTCAGTCAAAGTTTAAAAAATTAAATAAATAAAAAATAACTTTGAATAACATTTATAATACAATAATTTTGTCAAAGGTCTTTCAAGCTCTTCATATAAACATATACACTCTCTATGGTATACTCTATGGCCTAAATAAATCATTAAGATAAGAGACACAGCATAGCACTCACACCGAGGGTAAAGGGCTATAATAGTATAAAGCACTGGAGCGTAATGGGGAATACATGAACAGAAATATATGTTGTATACAACATAGCCTATAATGACAGCTGCTCTTTTTCCCCCCTTAGCTACTACCCACGAGAGGAGTCAGAAACAAAGCATCTGCCTGTCTGGGCAGCAGACCAGAAAATACTGGAAACTCTGGTGAAATGCACCGCTTTAATCAAAGAAAGGTGAAATGCAGAGACACTTTCCGATGCCTTTTTCGCAGCTGAGTACAAGCCCAACATAAATATGCGTCACAAGCCACACTGTCCACAGCTGAGTGGAGTGCTATTTACATCCACTCGAAAGGCTAGAAGTTGAGCTTTTGTTTTGGTTGCTGCTCAGTCACCGAAATCAGGGATGTCATCATAGGAGTAACCACGGTAACCCTTGGAAGCATAGTAGGCGATCCGCAAGTGGTAAAATCCAGGAAGGAACACCAGTATACCAATAATGAGGACCGGAATGGTACGATCTGGATGCTGAAGGAAAAAAATAAAACAAAAAGACAACAAAAAATCAGAGTTTGTTTCCTGTTAAATTCATAATAATCTTGATTAGGTTTCTCAGGCACCTGTTGAAATGTAAGTGTTAAACATTAAACATTGTAATGCCCACACTAATACCCATCTGTCCCTCCATTGAGCAGAACCACCTACGCATCAAAACCCAATAAAGTAGCATGACTCCAATACTATAGAATGACTTGTGTTGTAGGAATACATTATTAAAGCCGTCAAAAGGGAGCTCACAGCACCTTACCTGGGTTATTATCATCTCTGTTTTACAGCTTACCATTTTAACTGCTCAGCAGTGTAAACAACAACTCTGAAGAATAAATTGTTGGATAAATATTCTACAATAAAAGGAACCACCTAGAATAATTGCTTCATTAACCTAATATGCGAATGTAGGAAGACCATAAATCATTGCAGAGCCAAATCAACATTCAGGATAAACAACCAATCACGTTCAAATGCAGAACAACTCAGAATTTCTGACAATCCAACCTTTTTTTTTTTTTGTCCGGTGTGAACCACTAGAAAACGATATAATCAGTTAAAAAGAGTTTTCTTTTTCTCCAGTCAGATTTGGACTGTGGAAATAAAGCTGACTGTAGTCTGAATATGTGGCGTGACTGTTCAGTCTTGAGTATGCAGAACAATAATGTTAGCTGGGATAACGATCGACGACGGACAACGCACTTGGTGGTTAAGTGTTTACGGGTAAACAATCTGCATTTTTATGGCACTTTTCCAGACTACCGACCACTCAAAAGCACTTTACAATACATGCCAACATTCACACAAACATTCACACACTGATGGCGAAGGCTATACCACACGAGGTGCCATCCTGCTCATCAGGAGCAATTTTGGGGTTCAGTATCTTTCCCACGGACACTTAAGTTGGACACATGGACAGGAGGAGCCGGGGATCAAACCACCGTCCTTCCGATTACTGGACGATCCATTCTACCCCGACTCACAGCGTTATTGGCAGGATGTTTCTAAATGTGGCGAGTTAACAGAGGTTCTGGCCATGTGGTATTGATCACGAGTCAGTCCATCTGCACCTGAACTAATACAACTGATCTGATGCGTCCACAGGGCCAATGTTCACGCTGCCTTTTACGCACATGGATCCCCGTTAATACGTGTTGAAACTACGCCAGGTTATTTGAAGACAACCAGACATGTTTGTTTGCATTTGTTTGGATGAGACATTCTCAATGTTTACTTGTGCATGGCAGTCACAATAGAGATCCATCCATATGTCACAATAGAGATCCATATGTCACAATAGAGACCCATATGTCACAATAAAGACGCATACATCACAATAGAGATCCATATGTCACAATATGGACATATGTATCTATGTTGGCACTAACAGAGACCCATATGTGCACACTTCTGTCAGATATAACATCACATTAAAATAGCCAGTGAGCATAAAAATGAATTCCATCTATGCAGAAATTCATAATTGACTGTAATGTGAACATGCTCCAAAGGCCTACACACTATTCGACCCACAGCCACTAGATGTCAGTGTTGCTTACAGATTTCCAAAATAAAATTTTTAATTGAGTGTTGCAGATAGGCAAATCCTATATTTAGTGAATCCTATATTTAGCGAAGTTAAATCTAATCATTTTATTTCAATACATATGTTGTCCTTGTTAACTTTTGAGTAGTTATTGTATTTTTTTCAAACTTTTCTTTAAAAGGCAAAGACCATTATTATTATTTTTTTTTCTCAAACTGTAATTCACGTGGAACATATAACGCCTGTGATATTTTCCAATAGCTTTATAAACCCAATTCATCCTCCAGCTGTACAATTAAGGAGGTGTCAGAAATGCAAGTGCCCTACAAGTACATTGTTTTTTAAAATTTCAGGTATTCCTGTTAAAATGTCTGCTAATATTGGCACACATATTGACCATAGACTGATATTGACATACATTTTGGTACCTGCTCAAAAATCCAATTCTAATATTAAAGTGGTAGCCAGGTTTTACTAGAATGTTGGTTGTAATCTCACTCCACAATGTTTCACATTCTCTATTCACTTTGGGAAACCATGCCATGGAGCCATAGCTGTTCCGTCCAATCAGAACAGAGGGCAAAGTGCAAAACAAGGAACATTTTTGGTGAGACACACCAACTATGGCAAGAGCTGTTGGCTTCAAGACTGACCTTTAGCATTATTTATGTTCTCAGTATCGTTTGAGAGTAGCTCTATTGAAATCTTGCTACGCCAAACAGGGAGATATTGTTGTTGTTCATTTCCTTCTGACAAAAGCGTCTGCTAAATGCCCTAAATGTAAATGGACCGGTGAGTTTATGAACACAACACACCGTTTTAACTTTGCATCATACTCACTTCATTGTTTGCAACGGGCTAAGCCATAATGTTAATTCACCGGTGGTATTAAAAAAATGTTGTTTTTTATTTTTTGGTTCAAGAGACATATAATGCAAGTAGCTAGTAGCAAGTAAAGAAGAAGAAGTAGCTTAGAGATCAGCCATTTCCACAATTAAAAGCACTGGGTACCTTGTCAGTTTTCTCTTCTCTCCCATTCAATGCAGTCGAGTGCGTGCACGTAGGTAGAGCCAAGTGAGATAGTGAGATTTTTTTTTTTTGCCGAAGCTGATGAATTTTTACATTATAGTCTTGAAAGAAATGACTGTTAGCTTGTCCGGGTGACTACGCAAATGCTACTCCTTTGACATGGCCCTGCCTTTAACTCCCCTACGGTCAATGACCTAAAATACATCGGAGAAGAAGCTTACCTCAACCTTTATGTATTCTGCAAGAAGAAGGGCACCAACGACGACCAGCGAAGCCCCGATCACAAAGAGAAACGTCGCCAGTGCAATCGCCTTGTACGGAACTTTAGGAGGGCTTCTCTTGAACTGTTCAGAGCGTGGAGTGAGACACAAGTCGTCAAACATCCAGACAGTTCAGAACAGCTCGTGTGAAAAAGACACAGTGCATAATGTAAGACACAGTACATGTGTAAAAGACAGTGCATGTGTAAGATACAGTGCATGTGAAAGACACGGTGCAAGTGTAAGACATGTCACAGGGTGCATGTGTAAGAAAAGAGTGCATGTGTGTAAGATATAGTGCATGTGTAAGATACAGTGCATGTGTAAGACATGCATTTTGTTCCACTAACATGGCTGTGGAACCAGCTGCCATTAGATATTAGATGTGCTCCCTCCATCTCAGTTTTTAAATCCTTATTAAAACACACTACATTATTCTCTGGCCTTTTTGGCCCATTAGTCTCTTTGTGTTTTGTCTTGTTTGTTTTTGTTTTGCTTTGTATTTGTATTTTCTTGTACAGCACTTTGGTCAGCCCTGGCTGTGTTTTAAAGTGCTTTATAAATACATTTGACTTGACACAGTGCATGTGTAAGACACGGTGCATGTGTAAGATACAGTGCATGTGTAAGATACAATGCTTGTGTTCCAACGTCGTCACTTGCTTCAGTACCGATTAAAACACAAGGCTTTGGCTTTCTCAATCAATGAGCCCTAAACTGAAGTATGCCCTTTCTCGATCATTGAGCCCCCCTAAACTGAAGTAACCCTTTCTCGATCATTGAGCCCTAAACTGAAGTATGCCCTTTCTCGTTCATTGCGTCCTAAACTCAAGTATGCCCTTTCAGAGTAGAAAAACAGTCAAAAGTATGGTGGCTGCATATAATTATCTCCGTGTGCGTGTACATTTGAATTGTAGTCTAGTTTTTTTGTTGTTGTTTTTTTTACACAGATTCCTACAAGGGTTTAATACTTGGAACCACTGATAAAGCTGGTCTGAGTTGATGATAATATAATATATAAAAATAGATAGCCGTGCAAACTCACCCTTCACCCAAAAGGGACCAACAAGTAGGATGGGTGAAGGTTGAGGTGTAATGTCACGACAAACCGGAAAATATAGTAAACTTGACAGATTGAGTAAGATTTTGTCAGATTCATCCTTCTACAGTTCAAACGGTTGTAATCTCTAGAAGTTAACACAGCAGCATTTCGCAGTTATCCCAATTGAAGCACCTCAGAAAATATGGTGTGGAAATACTTGCTAAGGTTGAAAAAAAGAAGAATAAAAAAAGGGGAAAAGAAAATTAGGTTTAGGTCGGTCTAGACAGGATTTATCCTTTCATAACAAACCATGCATGATGGATCTGGAATAATGTCTTAAACAAAGCACACTTTATGTACAACATTATGACATCATCTGTTGGGCCCTGTAGACTGATGTATGCTGTTCCACCAATCAATACTCATTCTCTTTGTAAGCTTACTGAAATCAGCATCTGAGCCTTACAAATAAGTGATAGCTCAAAAGTAATTTTCCTCAGTGGATTTACATCATATGGGTATACATTTATCTATTTATAAAGAGGTTCAAATAAATCAGATCTATAACAAGTACAACTATAAAGAGATGAGGATGAGATAGAGAAATAATAATTTCTCTATAATAATAATAATAATAGATGAGAAAATAATTGTAGCCTATAATAGACTAGATGGCTTCCAGTATGCTTTAAAATTAGTGTAATAAATGAAAAAGGCTTTCGGCTCTGAATTCCTCACCTGCAAGTCTATATAACCGTCGTCATCTGCAGCCAGCCTGGAGTACTTGACTTTGTTGTTGGCCAATCCACTACCCGCAACATTATTTCTGTTCGGCATCATTGTGGAAACAGAGCTGTATGGTAAAGGGAAGGCATTAACTTATTTTTTTTAACACGATGTTGGCAATTTTGTTGTTTAGATAGATAGATAGATAGATAGATAGATAGATAGATAGATAGATAGATAGATAGATAGATAGATAGATAGGTAGGTAGGTAGGTAGGTATTCGGGCGTTTCAACAGCAGAAAAGACAGAATAATATAGTACATACTAAAAACAGTAGTCATAAATAAATAACATGGCATACAAAGTGCTCACAATCCAACAGCAGCAATAGATTATAAATAACTATAAAAAATAGATATAGATAGAAATAGAAACAGAATCTAGCCCAATATAAAGTTTACCTTGTATTACCCAATATGGCATCGTTAGAATTTTAAAAAACGTAATAACTAAGATTAATGAGTTCGTTTCGAATACTTGGGCTAACAGGTAGTAAAAGGTTGACAGATCGACGCTGAAAGACTTGCATTTTAGCCAGTAGCTAAACAGTAGTCACATAATTACACCAAAGACAGCTTAGGTTTGCGCAAATACAACATAACTAAGCAAGCAACGACTCAAAGGAGGAATGTCTTCACGTCGGCTACGGTTTGGAAGAGGCTAAGTTTCGTAGGGAATTGTTGGATAACATAAGAAGGAATGGGAACCATGTGAGGTCGTAAAGGTGTGCATAAAGTATCCTTCAACACTCGCATAGGTTGATGCCTGTTGTCGGAGAAAAGAAAGTACCTCATGACGAAGGAATGAAAACCAACGGTGTTTCAATCCATCACTAACTGATGGAAAAGCAAACTCTATAATGCTAAAAATAAAAAAAACGAATTCGCTTCTGTAATTGCGTTGACAGTGCTACTGCCTTGCTTTCTTCACATGTCCAACTGTCATGTTGTTTATTTAGTGAAGTCTACCATCTCTGCGGTCCTTGTTTTCTGTAGAGCGCATGCGCGTACATCGGGACGGCCACTTGCAAATGTGGCACTGCCCCCTACTGGTACTAGTGGCCCTTCAAAACAACGATGGTCACTCCAGAGGTGTATACCGCTATTTATATACAGTCTATGGGACGTGCTTGCCAGCGCCAGTTTCGCTAAAGAAAGTGTTGAAAGCTGTCGTTAAAATTAAACTCAAATAAACAAAACAAAACATCGAACTATCGATGCACAATAAAACGACGCCGTAACTAGCATATTAGCAAACTATCAGAAAATCAGGCATTTGATAGCCGTAGCCGACTAAAGCAAAGCAGATCATATAGCAACACAACTTACCATGTTTGAATAGATTCAAGCAACTTTGCTAATTAAAAATGAAAAAAAAATGCTTTAACAGTAAACTGCCAAAACTAGACAGATGGGCTTATTTAAGGCTAAATTATTTAAAACTGCCCAAAATAATTCTAAGGCCTGGAATATAAGGCAATAACTCTTTAACAGTGCTTGAGCGTTCCTGAGTGTTGGGAGGTGTGTGTGTGTGTGTGTGTGTGTGTGTGTGTGTGTGTGTGTGTGTGTGTGTGTGTGTGTGTGTGTGTGTGTGTGTGTTTTTTTTTTTTTTTTTTTTCAGTCTCTGGCTGCGTATGCCTATTTCCATATTCCAGACAGGAGCCATTACTCAAACAGTAACAATACGAATGCTGTTAGTCTTACACATGTGAATACTAATGGAACAGGTGTACCGAGAGGCTCCTTATTCTGAATTTTAACCAGACTTTAAACCTGTTTGATTCTTGTCGGTGATTTGTTTTTATTCGTACACTCCCCGACCTCGACATGCCTCCTTCAGACAGGGTTATTACCGTTGTTCAAACTACAGGGGGAGCCCTTTCCTTTCAGTTTATGGTCGCTGATTTTACCCATGGACAGGCAATCACTGACTGACTAGCCAATATATTGATGGATAATACACTGGGGGAAAAGGCGAGTTTAAAAACGTGTATTAGACTAGACTAGATTCACTTCATTGTCACAACGAGGTGTGTCTAATCAGACGTGCAAACAGCAATTAT
>OMPB01117395.1:0-10306 GCA_900312615.1 Stylephorus chordatus | reverse complement strand
CCGCCCTCTGTGTGGAGTTTGCATGTTCTCCCCGTGTTTGTGTGAGGTGTCCTCCGCGTGCTCTCTCTGTCTCTCTCTCTCTCTCTCTCTCTCTCTCTCTCTCTCTCTCTCTCTCTGGGTACCCAGAAGACACGCGTGTGTAACCGCGAATGAAATCCTCTTGTCGTCCTGTCTCACAGTCGCCTTCCACAAGATATGTCCCGGCGGCAAGGGTTACTTCATCCAAGAAGTGAGGAAGACTGTGGCCATCCCGCCCTACATCTACATCCAGGAGAAACCCAAGCCAGGCAAGACGAGAGGCTTTTAGAAACACGAGTACCCCGCTCACTAAGGCCGGTGGAGCCACCATCAGCTGCCATGCTAACACCCTTCCTCTTTGCTTCTGTTCTTTCTTTCAGAAATCAAGCCGGTAAGAAGAGCTTCGGGCGAGCCGCGGCGTGGTGACGAGAGATGATGCAGATGTGCAGCCTCTGGTCCCCTCTGATCTGTCCATCTCTTTCCCTCAGGCGAGGCCACTCGAGACCACGACGGCCGTGTACCAGGTTCCAGTCAGTACAAGCAGTCCACGTGTTCCCGGTACACACACACACACACACACACACTGCTACTCCAAGTCATTCATTCCCTCCACCATTATGCTGCTGGATGAGGAGTAGCTGTGTGCTTATGTACTCAGGCACTTTTATACTTTTATAAACTTTTATTTATTTCTAAATATATAGTTTTCATTTTTTAATGCTCTCTGATTGGCCAAACCTTCCCATCTGTTATTATTATGTTTCCTCTGTGTGAAGTTATTGATTGTGCAATATGATTGTGTGGTAAAGAGGCTGCGGACTGCAGAAACCACATTGCCTTTTGGGGACTAATAAAGTTTTCTGAATCTGTATCTGTACAAATACACACTCACTCACTCACTCACTCAACTTTTGTGTAACATTTTCTTCTCTTTTCTCCTGTAGTGGACAAGCCCGCTCCTCCAACGATCATCAAGGTCAACCCGGGGTACGACCCCTTGGAAACTCAGACGCAAGTATTACGTACGTTCACGCTGCTCAGCTGGAGAACACAACGCAGTACGAAAGGAGTGCAACGCAGAGTGAAAGCAGCCGCCCTTTTGCGAGATGACAGATGATAAATGGGGAATTTATATAGCGCTTTTATCCAAAGCGCTTTACAGCAGTAGTAGTAGTACATTCACACATCCCCCAATCCAACCCTTGATGCTGAGTGCCAAGCAGGGAGGCATTGGGTACCATTTTTATAAGTCTTTGGTATGACTCGGTCGGGGATCGAACCCCCCAACCTCCCAAGCTCAGGGTGGACACTCTAACCACAAGGCCACTGAGTTGGTCACAGATGAGATATATATGAACCTTATTCATCCCCATGGATGCATCGAGGTGTACATGTCATCAGTGGTACAGCACAGAAAGGAAAAAATGGTTTGAGAAATATGAAAATAAAAAAAGAAACACAACGTATACAAGTCTGAGGATCTACGGAAAAAGAAAAATCAGAATAAAGGGGTTGTTGTTTTATATATTGTCCCACGTCTGTTTGTCTCTCGTCCCTCTTTGAAGCAGAGACTGATGAATGCAGACTGAGCAGGAACATCTGCGGGCACGGAGAGTGTGAGAACACAGCCATTGGATACACCTGTCACTGTCACCCTGGTTACCGCCTCCACCCCCAGAGGAACATCTGTGTCGGTAAGAGGGTCAGGGAACCTCGGAGAATATGGTTGGACCATAGAGTTCTTTATTGCAAGGCCCTCACAAAAAAAAAAAAAAAAACTGGTAGAAACACTGAGAAGTAAAGACATGGGGGCTTTAGCAACTAAACATGACTTTTAGTGTTATTAAAAGACATGTTATTAAAAAACAGGTAACTAACTAACAGAGTTAGTTACCTGTTTACACCCAGATTTACACATTATGGAATAGTATTAGTATCGATAGTCAAAACCTGGAATTTTTTCATTGAAATACAATGTTGTATTTTACTTTATCTGGTTGTTGTCTTGTTGTCATCTACTGCAAATGAATCGCTCCCTGGGGACGATCTACTGTACTGCTAATATATGAGACATCCTTTTGTAAAGAAGGATGGGTTTAAATTCCTTTATCCAGTTGTCCTAATGTTTAAAAAAATCAAAACACCCAGTCAAAGACCTGATTTCATTGTTGTTGTTTTTTTATTCTATCTTTTTTTTTTTCTTATCCACAATTCACAATCAAACAATAAAAAAATGAGTAGATATTTTTCCTATTATTCCCAGTCCTACTTGGTTTACTTCCAGGAAGTGTAACTGAGCTAACCTGTACACCTGTCCACCAGATGCTGATGAATGTGAATCAGAACCATGTGGTCAAGGCAGAGGCACCTGCGTGAACACTGACGGAGCCTACCAGTGCCACTGTCGCCAAGGCTACAAGCCCATGGTGCATAATGGCAGGCTAAAATGTGTAGGTGAGTTAGATTTAGTCATCATCAACATATCTCATCATTTTAATAAAAATGAATGAATCAAATTGTCTATTTTCTCTTCATTTAATGTCATTATTATTATTATTGCATTTTATTTGATTGTTATTTAACATTTTACTGGCATTTATTTTTCAGATATAAATGAGTGCTCCAAGCAGGATATCTGTGGATCCGGGGGTTACTGTGTGAACCTACTAGGGTCTTATAAATGTGAATGTCACAAAGGCTTCGAGTCTTACGGTACAACGACATGTAAAGGTATATCAATTAAAACTCAAAATTCATTCTTCTCTTATGAATTAAATACGCTGGTTTGCCAATTATGGCCTACCCCGGTCTCATTTATGGATTTACCTGTGGGGTTTTGGAACATTTCCAACATAAACGCGTGCTCGGTCTGATTTCAGATGTAAATGAGTGTTTGAATCCCAACACTTGTCCGAATGAACAATGTGAGAACATGCCAGGGTCCTATGAGTGTGTTCCCTGCCTGGCTGGTCATGCTGCCAGAGGTGGCACCTGCTACGGTGAGAGAGAGAGAGAGACTCATACACCACAGTACAGCAATCATCATTCATTGATTGTTTTATTTGCATTTCTGATCAACAACTGTTGTTTTTGTTTCTTTTCTGGTATTTCATTCCAGAGAGCAAAAATGTACCTTTTAAAAAAATAAAATAAAAGACAACTAAATAATTTTGGTGGAATATACATGTGAAGCCCAAATGTACAAAATATATACATTTAATATCCATCGTTGACTCCCTCTCCTATCCCCCAGATATTGATGAGTGTCAGCAGGTGGGCGTGTGCGCCCACGGCCGCTGTGACAACCTCCTGGGTGCCTACCGCTGCCTCTGCGATGAGGGGTTCCTCCCGACGGCCGACAGCAAAGGCTGCAGAGGTCAGAGAGAGAGAGAGAGAGAGAGGGTTGGATAAATGGGAGTAGCGGCCCCACGTTAGCGTGGGAATTGTCATGTTGTTTCCTTTTTGAGAGTTGAAAGGTGCAGACAGTGGCAGGCACTGTGATGTTGTGATGTTTTTTTACATTTGTTTATTTATTTATAATCTTATCTTCATCTGATGTAAGACTATTAAGGTTAACTTTTAAGTTTTTAAATGAATTGTGGATTATGACACGCATGTATTTTGCCTGTCACAAAAGTTTAAATAGCAATGCTTTTAAAAAGTGCTATACAAGTAAATACATAATAATAACAATAATAATAATAGCATATTAATAGAAGTATTGCTACTATTACCACTTGTTGTTCTTCATCATCATCATCATATTAATATTATTATTAGTATTATTATTATTATTAGGGGTCCTACGGCAGTAGAACCCTGTTGTATCTGTTAGTATTATTATTTTCTTCTTCTTACATTATTCTTTTCCTGGAAATGGTCAAATAACTCAAAAAGTCCCAGACCAAAAATACTCTATTTTGGCATATTTGGCATTCAAAAAGCAAATTTGAAAATGCTGGCATATCCACCCCGAAAATGAAAATTTTTGAAACTGGGTATCCTCATGGGGAACAAATTTGCCTCAAGAACCCATAAATTCCGCCATGACGGATTTTTCTGCAGGTGGAAAATTTGCATAAACCTAAGAATTAATAATTAAAGAATTAATTTAAGAATTAACTTAAAATCAAGCGTAGGTCCAATCGGGCCGGAATTCGACAAGCACATGCATGGTGCATGTCTACCTATAGGGTGATAAAAGATAAGAGATCCATTTCAACATGGCGGAGAAATGGGTATTTAAATAAATAAAAAACTTTGGCCACTAATTTCAAGCGCTTATATCTTTTTGCAATAACAATCTAGGGACTTGATATTGACCACGCATGAAGAGGCTCATACCATGTTGTCATATCTCGAAGCATTTGCAGATATCTCAAAAAACAAGGAAATAGCAGACATCTGAATTATGAGCATTTTGGCGATAATGCTAATGCTAATGCTAGTACAGCGATTTAAAACTCATCTTCTCATGCTTTATCTGATTCAGTCACCATTGCACATGTATACTCTTGCCAGTATTGTGCTTCAAGGGTGATGAGGACAAGTCGCTTTGTTAAAAATTGTGTGATTTGTGGCATTATAAAATTAGCACTTTATGCTAATTGTCATTCATATTTCAAAGTCATATTTCTCATGAACCGTAAGTTGAATCGTCTCAAGCTCAGGTATGTACATTCTCCAAATTCATGTCTAAGAAGTATGTCACAGAAAATGTGCTAGGTTAAAAGCCGACTGCAATAGATGGCGGTTTCATATAATCAGGTGTGTAACCAAGGCCGGTTACACAGGCCGGTTTTGGTGGTCTAGGCAAGATAAAGTTGTTATTATTATAAGGTGATGCCCCCATAGATGGCATTCTCTCATTCTCCAAAATCACACCACCACTTACCATTTGGACTCTTTTGTCCTTTGCCTGCTGTTTACCCAGCTTGACCATGTTCGTAGGACCCCATCTCATTACCGCGGCTTGTTATTATTATTATTATTATTAATATATTATTGTTCTTGTTATCATGATATCATTGATGTTACATTCATTATCATTACTTGTCTTATTGGCCAAACAGACATAGATGAGTGTGAGGAAGACAGGCTGTGTGCCAATGGGAGATGTGTCAACACCGACGGCTCCTTCCAGTGCCAGTGTTACCCTGGATACCAGCGCACACAGGAAGGCAGCCACTGTGAAGGCAAGCATTATTTATACTCCCCAAGCCAAGTATTGCTTTAATGTTGTTTCTATGCAACCAACAGTTTTTTTCTGTTCCCTGTAGCCTACAGCTCTTCACGTCTGGGTACATTGAAGATGTATAAGAGACACGTTCTTGTGAGAACGTGTCTCTTATATTCCCCCCGACCTCAAAAGTGATGCCTAGGGCTAGCTATTTATATAGATGAGAATATACTTAGTATTATTATCATATCTTCATTTTGGCAACTTTGTCACTTGACATCTAATCAAAAAGGTAACCTATGTAACCTGTAGACTGGAAAAAAATACTGTTGACAGATCCTGCAAGAAAACCAAGCTGTCAACTGTCAAAATGAGCCAAACGGACAAGATGAACACCTTAATCTATTTGTCCTTCTTTGGTGATAAAATCAAACAGGTGAACAGTGTCATGCCTAACCAGAACCATTTTTATTTTACTTATTTAGCCTTTATTTAACTAGGTCTGTCCCATTGAGACACAATGATCTCTTTTTCAAGGGAAGCCTGGCCAAGACGGCAGTTTAAAACATTGCGTTTCAGACAATGCAGGATTACACAATAAAACAATACCAAATCAACAACAAATAAATAGGAAAAAAAATACAATCTGGTCAGAGCGATAGAGTTAAATAATGGGCCTTTCATGGAAAGCGAGAGCATTTTTACAGTCCGTACTGCGTACCGGTCCGTACTCAGCCAATCAGGTGGAGGGTAGCATCTGTTTCACATTACGGTGTTTGTCACGAACCCGGGGCATTAAGATTTCTTTTGAGTTAATGTTGTTTATTTCTCTTGCCTGCTCCGCATTTGTTGACAATCAACCGACACACTATTGCCTGGTCATTGGCAGTTTACTGATGGGTTACTAAAAGCCCCTTCATCTCTTGAGCATCGACAAATAAAGTGTAACCCAACAGTACTTTACAATAAACCTATATATTAATACACTCTAAAAAATATATGCATCTGGCTAATCAGGCTGGACAAAATAGGACAAAACATAAGCAGTCTTGATCTAGAATGTTAGCATATGTTATTGTCACTATAAAAGCAATGATTTATACAAAATTAATTGTGTTTTAACCCAAATCCTTGAGTTTGTAATAACACACTTAAAAGCCAGGTGCGCTGCTCTCCCCTGTGGGTTCTCACTACAGTAATTAGAGGCTGGTGTTTGGATGAAGTTTTTTCCAAGGGATAATTGTTGTTATTGCTATACGGTATGACGTTAAATGTGTGTGATATTTTATCTGAGACAAAAGCCCTAATGTAAATGGTAAAATCAGGTTGAAGCACATACCTTAACACCATGTTAATAAACAGAAGGAATCTCTAACAGCTCCTATGGCTTAAGGGCACTGTGTTGTAGCCGGATGACAACAGTGTATCATTGATAGACCAAAGTGAATCATTGCAACAACAAAAAAATCCCTTTATTTTTGCAATTTTTTTATTTTATTTTATTTTTTTGTAACCTTACAGATGTCAATGAGTGTGAGCGGCCAGCAATCTGCCAAAGGGGCCGTTGCATCAACAGTATGGGCTCATACCGCTGTGAATGCCCCAAGGGGTACATGCTGCTTGGGGGAAGGAGATGTCTTGGTCAGTCCCCACATGTCCTCAAATTCCTTCTTTGTGTGTAAAAAAAAAAAAAGAACAAATGTATTTGGCTTTTTTTTAATCCCAAGAATGTGAGCCTGTTTGATTACAGCTACTTTAAACTTTTAATAGATGCTTTTAATGAAAGCTCAGCTAATGGCGCACAGTATCAAAGGAGTGTGTAATTGCGCTGTCTTCTCTGCAGACATCGATGAGTGTGTGGCAGACAGGAGTCTGTGCCAGCCCTATGGGTCTTGTAAGAACAGACCGGGATCGTACATGTGCGAGTGCAATCACGGCTTTGTCCTGTCTGAAGACAAACGGAGCTGCGAGAGTAAGAATGCTTGTTTAACTTAACTTAATTGGTTAAAAATATATATTTTATTCATACAGATGATTAATACAGAGGAGTTATAAAGCTTATTTACTCTCACCATGCTCCCCTAAACAAATTCACAAACAAATAACCTCACAAACAGAAATACCATTTCAAACTCCCATCTTAACTGAAATTCCTAGATTCACTGCGAACTGCATTCATGAACAACATGTCTTGAGTGCACCCCTGACCTAAATGAAAGAATTAATGTAAGAAGACCAACAGTATAGAATTATCGTGATGTTAAGAAGACCCAAATTCAATAAAAATTTGAATTACAAAATAAAAAAAATCAAGAAATAAAGTAAGAATCTCATAGCAGTTAGGTCGGCCATTTTGAGGGTGTCATAGGGCATTCGCCAAGTCTCCTCATGTCTTGGCTTCCGCCTGCAGTGGTGGCAATGGAGCTGGAGGACAAGAAGGAGTGCTACCTGAACCTGGATGACACCGTGTTCTGTGACAGCGTACTGGCCACCAACGTCACCAAGCAGGAGTGTTGCTGCTCCATCGGGGTGGGCTGGGGAGACCATTGTGAGATCTACCCCTGCCCTGTCTACCACTCAGGTAGCTTCATACCGAGACACACACACATACACACCTTCCTCATCAACCACTCGGGTTCCTGTTAGGGCATTCTCGACTGCTGCATTTTAGTAATCATCAACTATTCCCAAAAAGTAGCCGAGTAGTTGATTAATTGCAGGAGATATATCATATTTTTTTCACCCAATAACAACGATCGATTATTGTCAAAAAGGTCTCAAATACAATCTGTATGTAGGTGGGACCAACCTGGGGGTAAATGAAATAGCAGAGTCCTCGATTGGCTCTGAGAGGCTGTTTACAAATGTGCCGCAATCTGATTGGACCCCCAGCAAGCCTGTCTGAGCTAGAGATACCGTTTGACTGCAGTAGCAACGCTTTCTTGTAGGTGTTTCCGGTTTAACTAGTGACCTTGTTAACTGGTGACTTTCAGCCAAGAGTGTCCATGGTCGTCATGGTGACGGCAGCTGTCGAAAAGCCTAAAAGCCTTAAATTATCTTGAATTGAATGTTCAATACAGCATATATTTGTCCGGCCCCTTTTGTCCTACATGTAAATTAAACGGTGCCGCTAAACAAGAAGCATTCACATTTCTTGAAGTTATCTTTAATGTGGGGAAAAACATAGCGCAGCTAGCGTCTAACGAGGAATTTGACATTATACCGTTACAGTTTAAATTATTGAATATGGGACTATGCACTATGCACTTTCCGATTGAGGATAAAGGTATGAAATCCAGCTGCGCTGCCAGCTGCGGTTTGTTTCCCATGTTGTAAGAAACGCCACCAGAGGTGATCTTGCTGAGCACAATTTATGAGCGTGCAGCTAAAATTGATTAAAGTAAAAGGCTTTTCAGGAGGCCACTACGTGTTCTGTTCGTGTTTTCAACAGCTGCCGTCAATTAACACGGTCACTAGTTAAACTGAAACACAGGGATAGTGGGAGTCTTCATACATTGTTCATATATTGTTCATACAAATCTATGTTCAACAACAACCAAAGTTATGTCCATCTTCGGTCGTGAGAAGGCCATCTCAAAAGCTCTGAATAGCGCTAAAGTACTGCACAGTGCTAAAACCACAGGTGAACGATTAGTCTACAACTATGCACAGTGGCGACTAGTGGTTGAAAACCCCTAGTACCTTTTACTGTATGTCAAGACAAGCGCTCAATAGTACAAACTCACGCACACACACACACACACACACACACACACCAATTCAAAGCATGTATTTATGGCATTAAACAAAAATCACTTTGTAATTATAGCTGTTTTCTGCATCATTCATCAACATCAACAAGCATAACTGTGGACTGCAACACATTCTCCGATAGAATTCACTTCATCTAATCTTATTTCTACGCGAACGACCCCTCGGACATTGCGTATTTAATGCTAAAGTGTGCAGATTGTAAGTAAATGTGTCGGTGACCATTTTATATCTCGGTTTCCCCTCAAAGCGGAGTTCCACTCCCTGTGCCCGGTTGGCCGGGGCTTCTACCACGAGGAGGGGACTACTGAATACGGGCTGTCTCTGCACAGAGGTAGGCATTATTTCCCCTCCCTGCTATCTTCCTAGTGGCACATACCTGCAGCAACACAGTCGCCCCTTGTTTTTGTTGAGAAGTACTTCCTGTTTACCCCTGGTGCGACTCACATGCGCTGCGGTGGAATTGAACCGCGGTGACCTATTTACTGTCCCGCCAACAGGCGGTCATTAGCTAGGCGTGCTCCGGGCAGTGCGGTGAGCGTCTTGTCATTAAGGTCTGAGGTGGCCGCTCTCTTGTCCCTCGCTCCGCAGATATCGACGAGTGCGTGCTCTTCTCCAACGAGATCTGTAAGGAGGGCCGCTGTATGAACACACAGCCAGGCTACGAATGCTACTGCCAGCAGGGGTTCTACTACGACGGCCACCTTCTGGAGTGCATCGGTAACTACAAAAACAGGCGATCCGTGCACTGTACTCCTGGACAGCTCGACATGGAGTCGTTCATTTGACCGTTTGTTGAAGAGACCTCACATACAGTATAACGCACACACACACACACCAGAGGTCATCCTGGCTCACTACGGTGTTCCGGCCCACCGTGTTGTCTTCTGTCTCCCCCTCAGATGTGAACGAGTGCCACGATGAGTCTCAGTGCACTAACGGTCAGTGTGTCAACACCAGAGGCTCCTTCTACTGTAAGTGTAATGCTCCCTGGATCCCGGACGCCACCAAGAAGAAGTGTGTCATCGCCACGGTGTCAGGTGACTCCACGCACCCTCTGTTCCTTCCGTGCGCGTGTGTTTGTACGTGCATGTGTGTGTGTGGGGTTGGTATTTTTTTAAAAAGGGGGGGTTGGATAATTGGGAGGATTTCTCTGGGTTCTGAGCTCCTATAATCCCGTTCTGAGGCCCTGACGTGTGTGTGACCCGTCTGCGGAGCAGGTGTGGACGAGTGCCAGAACCCGTCCAACTGTAAGAACGGCCACTGCGTGGACACGCCCGGCTCCTTCTACTGCATCTGCTCGCCGCCGTGGACGCTGGCCACCGACCGCAACAGCTG